>JASDQU010439069.1:26711-36838 GCA_032191745.1 Picea mariana | reverse complement strand
AAAAGGATTGTTTAATGCTAAACCAAGATTTGTGGAGATCTCCCATTAATACGCATTAAACCAAGATTTCTGGAAGGTTATATTATCATTTCCGAGTGTTAATTTCAAACACCGTGGAATATCATTTGCGGGACCTCGGTTTGGCCCGTTCACGAAATCTTCAATCCCTAATTCCGAACACGAGCCCGACCGACCATTTCCCTATTCCATACTTAGCCACTTTCCCATAATTTCGCAAATATACAAACCGTTTGTTGAACTGCACCATCATGCCCTCTTCCGTTTTACGCGTTTTGCAGTCAAAAATTCCAAGTCATACAATTTGACTGTTGGACACTCACATCTCCTGATTATCTCATGTAAACCTATTTTGAAGCTCATCCGACCGCTTTTCATACTTGGCCATTCCTTTCTTGCTCTTCCCCATCTCCGTCACCTTCACACTTGTTTATAATAAAAAAATGTTTATATATATATATAAGGTCTTGTTTCTAAATATGCAATTAGTAAGCTTTAATGCTAACATCTCATCATGCAGGAACCGTGTAAATTGTCATTGATGAGCGAAAGGCTCAAGAAGATCAGCCATTAATACGCATTAAACCAAGATTTGCGGAGGGTTTTATTATCCCTTCCGAGTGTTAATTTCAAATATCATGGAATGTCATTCGCACGTCGTCGGCTTAGCTGGTTCACGAAACCTCCAATCCTTAATTTCTCTTCTCTGTACCCGCCACCTTCGCATTTCTAAGTATGCAATAATTAATCTTTACTTCTAACAGCTCATCATCCATCACCCATAGAGATTGTCATTAATGAGTGAAGAGCTCGAGGAGATTTCCCATTCACACACATTGAACCAACATTTCCAGGGGGTTATATTATCCCCTACAATTGTTCATTTCAAGCATCATCTGGAGCAAACGGACGTTCTCATAAACTAATGACACCATCTCAACAATAGTTCTGTGGAGATACAGTGAACATCTTTGGGCGTGAGGACCAGAACTTCCAGTGGTCCAAGGCATATTCTTACTACTCATCCCCTTCTACCCAGAATGAAATAATTTGGACCTCTAGGATTGCTCGTGCAGGCTGTGTCCCTGAAGTTTTTGACTGTAAGGAGCTTGTCTCTTGGTGCATAGATAAATATATTTCAGACCAAAGAATTATTCGACTGTGGAACCACTCCTTTGTTTCTTTGTCACCTCAAGTCTTCCACCAAATGTTAAGATTGTCGGAGCCAACATTGACGTTCAAAGGACAAGACTCCGGGCAGTTCCTAAGAAATCATAATAACGGGTTGGACCTCTTGCCTGAGTTCCTGGAAGACTTGATGGCAGTTCCTGAAGATATCACAGACTTGCAGGTTAGTTCATTTAAAAATCCATTCTGGGAAATTGCCTGGTTGTTTACAAAAATAGCGGGACAGGAATCCACAACAACTATTTCCCGCATGGTTCTTTATATTTTGTATTTCACAGTCAAGGAACAAGCCATTTTTTATTGGGGAAATCTAATTTCCCATGAAATATGTTCCCAATTGTCAAGCTTCAAAAAGGACAAGAAATTGTGTATGTCATCCTACTTGGTTTTTGCAATAGCTCATTGTTATCGGTTTCCAAAACTGTCCCTGTCCAAGAGGCTAAACTGGGAATTTGACCCAGTAACCTTCTGGTACCAGGCCTTGTGGAAGCACAAGGCCTCCCACTATTTTTATGAGGTTTTTAATTACTTTGTCTCTATTTTCAAAGTTATGCTATTAGGAGACGATGATCCCCGCATATCTGACCAGGCGACCAAGTTTTTGGACAAGAAGGGTGCGCTTGAAGCAATGGATGATTACAGTGTGATAATAATTTTTGGCTCCAAGGAAACATACTCTCCTTCCATGTCATATTACAGACAGAATGTTTGTTACAGAAATAGCAAGGCAATACAACTACTGGTTTCATCTATTCCATGAGAAGAGAAAAAAACATTTCATTCCTCTTCCTTGGAAAGTCGGTGACTTTGTGTTAAGGAACGCCAATAAAATTGACGAATTCGCAGCACATTTCAATAACATGAACTTGAGATATGTTGAAAAGCTAAGAGGGTTCGACCATAATAAAAAAAAAAAAATAGAACATTTACTTACAGTTGGCCTCGGCAATTCTTTTTTCCAGAAACACCTGGGTGAAAACAAAGACACTTGCGACAATACTCATGCTTCTGATGTCGGCGACCTAGACACATTGCAAAGCACCACTGAATTGTACAAACAACAGGGTAAAGGCCCTGGTGAGCAGAGTGTTCAATCGCCGCAAAGCATGACATCCTGGAGCATCGCTCCAACGGCCTGCCATAGTAACAAAGAAACCCAAAGTTCTTCAAACGGAGGAGAAGATAACAACCCTCCTCATCCTGAAATTGATAGTTCTCACAAGCTTCCCGTGGAGAAGAAGAAAAAAAAAATTGTAGGGTAGGCGAAACAACCCGAAATTGAGAGTGAGAACATGGAACTTGACACTGATCTGGATAGCATATTCTGCAACCTTGATCAGCCGGGAGACGTGATCTATCATAGCCTCCCAATGGACATAGTTGATACCGAATTTTTTGACAAAGATGAATCCTTCGTATTCAAGAGTGTTGTTTTTTACAGCGAGTCTAAAAAAATAATTATTGAAAAGAGAGATGTAAAAAATAAGAAAGGAAAATCTCGTTCAGAGGTTGACCTTGTGAACATGCAGCCGTCCCAAATCTCTGGACTTCACAGAGCAACCAGAGATGCTCTTGATGATTCCATTGGAGTCATTGAGGCCAAGACTGCTAGACTAAAGGACCGGATCAAGTAATTGGAGGAAGCTTTGATTCCTATGCCATTGCTTGTCAGTCCTTTGGCAATAGCCATGCATGCCACCCCTGCAGCCAATTTAAAAGGATCCTCCATCCTCCTCACATCGTGTAGAGGATATGTGGAGAATAATATCAAGAAAAGAATGGAATTGGTTACTGAGGCCTGGGAAACATCACAAACTATGGCTTCCCTTGGAACAAGGGCACATAACTTGCTCAAACATTTGCAGACAGATTTAAAAAATGAAGAAAGTTTCTATTTGGACACGATCATCCCTTTTTCCTTCCATGTCAACAACATGACAGACACGACAAGAAGACAACATGATCTCCCCTCCAAAATATGGATCACTCAATTAGAAGCATGATGGAAAGAGAAGGTGAAGAAACTCAAACTCATTGTCCAATCATGTGAGCAAGCCATATCAAAGAAAGAAACATTATTCACAAAGCTGACCAAAATAGACTTAGCCAGAAGGACCAAGGAGTTCCAAGACCCCAAGTTAGTCGTCAACTCATTGACCTTAACTAAGAAAGCCTTCGATAAAAAAGTTGATATTTTTAAGGCGTTGTCTTTAGAAAATTTTTACAGCATTCTTGAATATGGTGAAGATGACATGGACAACTGGCTAGTCGACTATTTGATATAGAATGAAGACATTAATCAGGATCCGTGTAATCTTTCTATTGATCTAAGGGAATTAGAAAAGCAACTTTTCAACATAAAAATCCGGAATGAGATCAACGCCGCCCCCTTGAGAAGCTACATTGAAGAATTCTTCGAAACGGAGTTGAAGCAGGTCGTTGACGAAAGGCAATAGAAAAATCCATCAGCAAGCAAATAGAAAAAAGGATGATATGGACCATCATTGTAAGTCTATACTGATCACATCCTGCTTTGTTTATCAATCCAGTTATTCCACCTTTTCTGAATAGAAATCTCTAGCCAAACACTGATACCTTCCAATTTCTTCTTTTCAGGTATTACACTCTACCGTCACCCACTTCTTCTTTCCACAGTCCTATTTCTTGTACATATTTCTCTTATGGTCCATGGGAGCCCCAATCCCATTCTATATGACAAATGCATTTAAATTTCCAGGAATATGTAACAAACTATTATTTTTTGATATATTCCAAATAAAACTATTTTTTATCTCCTTTTATATTTATGTGCTCTTAAATTTTTATCTTCAACTATGTTGAATGTCAATAAATTGTGTTTTTTTTAATTTGAATTATGTTTTTCACATGCATATATTTTTATGCTGCTATGCATATAACTTTTTTTGTCCTGGCACATATACAGACAGGTCTATGAAAATTTTACTTAACTCTAACCAGTTCAAAATATACATTGAACAGATAAAACATGCAAATTAGGAACCAAAATCTCGAGCATATCAACTCACACTACTGGAAAGAATGGAAATTTCGAACATAGCAAGATGGATTATATAGTTTTAAAAAATAAATGGGACTCTACAGGGCACATGTCATTTCTTGCATGGATACCACTTGTGCTTCATGTTGCTTGCCACATCTGAGCTGCAATTTCCATCTACCCCCGCTACTTTTTCCCCATCCCTCTGCATTTATTCCCAGTTCAACCCGGTAGGGACTACGCTGCCATGCAGCACTTGTTTATTTTTGTCGTTGTTTTTTTCGTTTAGTTGATGTCACCTTTAATTTAGGGGTTACAATTCATTATAACATTTGGTGTGATTTATTTCCTTATATCACTATTTTGAACCTCTTTTGCACCATCCAAATTCCACATGAGTTGCATCATTTATTCCTCCCTTCCTTTATTACATCGCAAGTCAAGTCATCATAATTCATAATCGTTTATGATTAATTACTGTACTTTTAAAACACGCCTATCAAAATACACTGAATGATTAAGCATACTTTTGCACATGAATACCCCATTAACTTCATTGTATGCTAGCAAAACTTATGGGTGAACAAACCAGTGAAGACGATGGAAATTACACGTAATGCATGTGTCAAACTGGTTGATGTGAGAAAACCATGCCAAGATTAAACTTCAATAATAATAGAAGGATTTGGGCACTAGTGAGAAACAGATTTGAATCATGAAAAATAAGGGTCATTCTCATCTATACTTTCACACAACAGAGTTTGCACCACAATGCTACTGAGTAAATGCAATGTAACTATGGATGCTCTCTCAAAAGTGGGCCTCCATTGGGAAGCGCAGGTACTTGGCATTTGATAGAAACAAATGAGGGATAAGAAATTTTCCTCACTTTACCTTATCCTTTATCATCTAGTTTTTGATGATCTAGTTAGATACTCTGTATATTTTGTACTTCGTTCTAATATTTTATAATAAACTATAATAATTTGAATGTAATTGGTTTTGTTGATTATTTTTTCTTCACTTTATAATACTTATTATGATTCATTTAAAAGTAAAATTTATAATTTTTTAAATGTTTATATAAAGATTTATATGAAGGTTTAATATAAATAGGTTTTTTTTGTTTATATTGATTTTTTATATTTATAATGTAAAATTATTATTTTTTAAATAAAATATAATTATTATATATATAATATATATTTTTGTCAATTAAATTTAGCTTAAATAATTAGAAGAAATGTTTGTTATCTTCTCCTTCCAAATTCAATTCCTATAAATAATATATTAAACTCATAAATATTGTTCTAATAACTCTTATACAATAAATATTTTAAAATATATATAATATTTATTTATTTAAAATAAATAAATAAATTCATACTTAACTTTATCTAAACAAATATAAAAAAAATTATAGAAAACTTTTCCATTAAAATTATACAAAAATTTCATAAGAATGATCCTAGAAATTCACACCTAACTTTACACCTAACAAGTGGAAAAATTTACCTTCAAAATTATACAAAAGTTTGAAAAGATAATTAAGAAGGATCCTAGAAATTCACACATAACTTTACACCTAACAAGTGGAAAATTTTACCTTTAAAATTATACAAAAGTTTGAAAAAATAATTAAGAAGGATCCTAGAAATTCACACCTAACTTTACACCTAACAAGTGGAAAACTTTTTTATTAAAATTATAAAAAAGTTTGAAAAGATAATTATGTTTTTAAGAAGGTTCCCCAAAGTGGAAAACTTTTCCATTAAAATTATACAAAAGTTTCACAAGATTATGATATTCCTATGGAGGCTCCCCAAGCCACGTGACTTTTTCAACTCAAAAATGCGCACACATTATACATCATTTCAACTCATGGTGACCATCTTCATTCGGTTTTACTTTATGTTTCACTTACCCTTTGATTTACTTTAGTGGATTTCAAAACACACCATCATTATTTTTGTTGACTATAAAAATGAACATGATCTTCAAATTGTTTATATTTTTAAGTTTGTGTTGAGTTATATGTATATAAGTGAGGTGATGTTATTGTGTTATATGTTATGATATTGATTTTTTTTTTTCCCTGGAAAAAGCAGTTTTATTGTTATTCAATATTGAATCAAAAGAAATTTTTCAAAATACAGATAAGTGTATATATGTTTTGTGACAGTGCAAAAAGTATTATGTTTTTCATACTATTTTGTTGCATACCGCAAAATTATAAGTCTATAATACTGTTATTACTGATAATAAACTTTACAAAAGATGAAATTTTCAGAAATTTACAAAATTGTGACAATGTTCTTAACAAAGAAAAAAGAAACCCACTATCCTTAGACTTAGAAGATATAAAATTGACCATAGTTTATCAGAGAATATTTGTAGACCTCCTCGAAATAGAGCCACCCAGGTTGCTTCTCCAGTGCTAGTTTTGAAAGGGAGTTTGTCATTGAATGAACTATCTATGGACATGTAGACCCTTTAGCCATCTGAATTGAAGTTTTAGTTCTTGAATCTTCACCTTCCATGGTCTTAAGTTGAGTGCTTCTAGTTGAGACTTCCCATCCAGCTAGTCTATGACAACCCTCGAGTCACCAGCCACCATTAAATCTTCAATGTGGCATCCATTTGCAATCGAAAGGAGGCCCCATAATCCGAGAAGTTTTTCCTTGGTATTAGTGCCAACACCAGCAGCAAAATGTGCTTTGAAGAAATGTTGGGTGTTGAACTTCAATACAATTCGTACACCACAAATGACTCTTTATGCATCACCATCAAAAAAACCCAATAGGATTATTACCAAAATAAATTGGGTTCAAAATGAAATCAATACATTCACCTTTGTTTGGAACATGCAAATTCTTGACAGCCAACACTATTCTTGAGTTGGTAGCCGCATCATTCCTAGCCCAATCCTCAAACAAGATTTTGTTCCTATAATGCCAAATTCCCCATAGCACAAGAAATGGAATTACCCTGTGTCTAGGAGATGAAATAAATCAGTTGTGAAGAATTCCTTCTAAAGTAGGCATGTTCCATGATCCCTCTAATTTTAGTTAATTACAGACAACTGCCTAGATAAATTGTGAAATTGAACACTTAACAAATGCATTGTAGACTCTTATTTATTCAAGCAGAGAGTGCACACTGAGGGCCCTATTGATATCATGTATAGATTTGCATTTTGTAATTTTATATAATACTAATGTAAATTATACAAATTATTTTGAGATATTTTGTTTTTATTAAATTGTTTTTTTAAATGAAAAGTAAATGTTAATTCTATGTAATGAAACATGTAAAAGTAAAAATATAATAAATAATATTAATATTAATTTTAAATAATTAAAAAATATTTATAAGTGATATTGTTTTTAATAAGTGATTAATAATAATAGTTAATATTAGTCAAATCTCGCTATTGCTATTCAATTTTAAGGGTTTCATTCTATAAGACAAGCAAGGTTTCAAATTCATTGTAGTTGAGAGGAGAGAACCAGAAAAATCCAGCCATGTTAAGGGTTGGTGTGGCCCAGGGAGCGTGAGATCACCTGGTGATTTTGATGGCTTAGATACCCCTGGGTCTAAGGATAATTTTAAGGATGGAAATTTTTTTTTAAATGTAGAAACTTGGGCTAATCTTACTACTCCTTAATATGCAAAATGTAAAATGTTTGGCAATAGTTTTGTAAAATTATTAAAATTTATAAGGGTTATATAGAGTTTCTATAAACTTTTGGCGTTTTTTAAGGTAAAATAATTTTATTCTATGGAATTTGGGCGAATATTTTTAGGAAAAATGGAAATTCGCAAATCTTTTGTTGGGAAAACATGGAAAGCTAGCCCATTGGCGAAATTAACCCCTAAAATTTTTCTTGTCTGGGTTGTGGTTTCTTAGACCACAGGCTAGTCCCACGAGTAACAGACACACTAACAAACAAAAAAAAAATAGCTAATATTAATTCAATTAATGTTATAAAGTTTTAAATAAAGTAATATTGTTTCAATATATTATTAAAAAATAATGTAAAAGGGAAACCAATAGTACTAACTATTAGCATTGAAGTATGTTAATTGGATTTAACTTAAATGGTATAAAGGAGAGTGTTATTTTCTATACTAAAGTTCAAATATCATTTGGAACATGTTCTTTTTTCATGAGTCTAATGGTGATTGGGGTTATTCATGAGCTAATTGTTTATTGGGGTTGACAAGGTACCAGTAATCTCATTCTCACCTATATATTGAAAAATGAAAATATGACAACATAAAAAAATATAAATATAAATATAAACACTCAAATCAAAAAATAGTGTTATGAAAAATGTGTGTTAAAAGCTAACTAAAACACCTACAATTAGGTGATTTTTTTTTTTTGGAATTCAAAATTTGCAATTTCAACCATTCATAAATATGATATCAAAGTTTAAATTCAAATCTTTTGAATTGACTTAAAGTGTTTCAATATTCTTCCCACTGAAACCTAGTTTTTAACGGAATCCGTTAAAAATAAATCTTTCGGTCGAAATATGTTTACAGCAGGGAAAAAAACTCATTCGGAAAATATTGTACACTAATTTCGAGGGCGCCATCAAAACATCAATCAATTTAACGTGCAAATGTTTCAACCGAAAAAATTCCTAGCAACATTTTTTCAGCCGAATAAATGTCGCTAAAAATTTTGAAAACCCAATTCTCACAAAAGTATTACCCATCTTCATAATTTTACCCTTAAAATTGCATCCTAAACAACATATTATTCAAATTGTGTTTTTTTTTAATTTTCCAAACATTTTAACTAACATTTATACATTGTCATTATTACGTAGTTGGATTATACACTTTACCAAGGTGTTCTAGCATTGATTGAAGTATGCTTTCATATTTGCGAGTATACTATTAACATACAAGATGATGTGAAGCTGAACTTTGTCTATTTTATAGATAGGTTGTTCATTCCAATATTAAATGAATTTTTATTTTTATTTAATAATAAACATCATCACATTTGTATTTTTAACAAATCAAAAATATTTTTTAATATGAAATATAATATTATTTTAACTACTCATTTTTTTCTTAAAAGTGAAATAAAATATTTTTTTTCTTAATTTTAGAGATGGGGATTTTACAATTTATGAATTTAAATGATTTTACAATCATGAATATAAAATTTTAATTAAATAAGAATTTTTTTATTTTTTTATTAGCAATACGGTGGAAAAGGTAAGGTAGTTGTATTTGGTCTTGAAAGAAATAGTGAACTAAGTTTTGTTGGGACCTAGCAGAGTTCCTCAATAATCAAGCAAAAGCAATAAGTTTGTTTAAGGGACTAACCATCCCAAAAACAAAAAGAATCAAAAGATTAATGGTTTTTAGAGACTTGTTAATCATAATCTAACAAATGCAAAATAAGGTTTTATCTCGGACATTAAACCTCTCTAGATTGATCAAATAATACAAGGGGTTGGGAGAATATTTGAATCTATTAATTGTTTCAAGGGTTAAGGGATTTAAATCTCCTTGCAGATTCCCTGGAAAACAAAAAGGTTTTTTTAATGGGGAGTGTTAAGCATAAATGAGGGTACCCCATAATGCCATATCTCCCCTGATCATATATTTGTTAATCATTATATGTAATGTTTCTATGAAATCAAAAAATAAGTGGCATGATGGTTTAAAGCTAACAGGACAGGCAATAACCATTGGTTGCCTCTTTGTACCTCGTATTAATCCTTCAAGCAAGGCAAAAATTTTATAATGAAGGGTGACATGATAGTGTTATGTATTAATTGTGGGATTTTGATGCAAAGGGATGTTGGTTTATGCCTATGATTTGAAGTTTTATCTATACTTGTTTCAAATCCTTCTTTTGGATTGCTTTGTCTCT
>JASDQU010439068.1:76686-89518 GCA_032191745.1 Picea mariana | reverse complement strand
CCAACAAGAAACTATCTGAAAGAAATCTAGGAAAATCCATCTATGAAAAGGAAATGTTGTCTATTTTTCACGTCGTTGATCTATGGAACCCTTATCTATTGGGGCAATGTTTCCAAATTAAGACCCACCATTAAAGCCTCAAGTATTTTATGGAACAATGCATTTCCTCCCTAGAGAAACAAAAATGGGTGACTAAGATCTTTGGATATGATTATGATATAATTTGTAAGAAAGGAAAAGAAAATGTAGTTGTGGACGCACTCTCCTGCAAATATGAAGATGAAGGATCCATTTTCTCTCTTTCCTTCATTGTACCAGATTGTCTCCAAGTCAATCACCAAGAATGGCTACAAGATCCCAAAAGTTTGCATCTAATCCAACAATTGTAGTCCAATGATCCAACATCCCCAAGGTACTCTTGGCTCCATGATGAGCTTCGATACAAAGGATTTTTGTATTTAAGTAAACAATCAAAGCTTAATTCCATGTTACTTTCTAAACTTCATGCTACACCCACAGCGGGGCACTCCAGGTTCACCAAAACCTATCACAGGATCAAATGTTTCTTTTTTTGGGATGGTATGAAAGAGGACATTCATAATTTTGTCGTTGAATGTGATGTGTGTCAATGCAACAAGGGAGAAACAGTCAAATATCTAGGCACACTACAACTGCTCCGGATTCTACCTACTATTTGGAAGGATATATCTACGGATTTCAATACCGGCTTACCCAAATTGGGAAATAAATCAGTCACCATGGTCGTTATTGATCACTTTCCAAGTATGCTCATTTCTACGCTCTTCAAAACCCATTTAAAACATCCATGATGGCTTAAATTCTCATGGATCGAGTCTTCAATCTTCATGGCATGCCACACTTTATTGTTTCTGATCGTGACCCAAATTTCACAAGAAATTTTTTGCAAGAATTGTTCAAGCTACAAGGAACCCAATTGCATCTCAACTCAGCTTATCATCCCCAAACAAATGGTCAAACAAAAGTTGTCAACAAGTGTTTCGAGACATATTTGAGGTGTTTTTCCTCAGAAAACAAAATCAGTGGGCTCAAGGGTTACCCCTAGCTGAATGGTGGTACAACACTTCATACCATGCAGCTACACACATGACTCCTTTTGAAGTGATATATGGATAGAAGCCACCTTCAGTTCTCTCATACTTACCTGATGTCTCAAAGGTGCATGCGGTTGACCAAACACTTACAGTCCAAGAGGCCCTTCTCCATATCCTCAAAGATAATTTGGTCATGGAACATAATCACATGAATCAACAAGTAGATCAAGTTCGCCTTGAACATCAATTTGCAGAAGGGGATCAGGTGTTTCTTCGACTGCAACCTTACAAGAAAACTTCCCTCAAGGCCGAGCATTGTCAGAAGCCAGCACCCAAATTTTTTGGTCCTTATACCATTCTCAAGCATGTTGGACAAGTAGCCTATCCATTAGCTTTGCCCAGTCATTCAAAGTTGCATCTTGTTTTTCATGTTTCATTCTTAAAGAAGGTCATTGGAACTAAGTGCCAAATTCAAATCAACCTTCCCGAGTTAGACGAAGAAGGATCCATTTGGATACAACCACAAGCCTTTTTGGACCAATGTGAGTGTCACATGTGGCAGAGAACCATCAAGGAAGTGTTAGTCCAATGGAAATATACAACTCCAGCAGATGCCACTTGGGAACCAACTACCATTCTACAACAATTTCCACATATCAAGCCTTGAAGACAAGGTTGTTTTTAAGGGGGAGGACATGTTAGGGTCCTAACCCGCACATAGGTAGAACAATATATTTGGATGTAATAAAGGTCAATATTAATAAGGCCTTGCAATAAAATATAATAAGTCAAATGTAAAAATACCCAATAGAAGCTTGCACTTCTATAAGGATCTTCCTCTAAATGCTTCTTTTGATAGACATATTTAGTATAAATAAGAGTCAAGGGTATGAGAACCCTAGCTTGGATATTATTGTAATAGATCTCTTCTCAACTAGAGGTTTCCCCCTCAAAGAGGCCCGTGAAAATTTCTTTCTAAATAAAAGTGTTATTTCTGTTGTTATTCTTATATCATTTCAGTGCTATTGTGGTGATTGTTCTAGTTATATTGTTGTTATTCTACCATTTCTAGCATTTTATTTCTATTCTGCATACCTTTTATATCTGGTATATTACATTTGATCTTGTTCATTTCTCCTTGTATCTCATCTACCCCATACCTCTTATTATGCTTCCTGACAAGGGATGGACTTGAGATATTATCTTCTCTCCTAATGGAATGTCTTTGGGAGTGATGGTGATGTCTGCTAATAGTTTGTGTTCATCCTTTCTCATCAAGAGACTTGTGACTTCCTGATTTTCTTGAGCCATTCTCCTTATCTAATTTATTTTCAATTATGTCCAAGCTCTACATTAACTTCATGTTGAATTACTCTTGTTGGTCCTTTTCTTTCATAATCCTTTCATTATAAACGTTTTGACTTTGTACATCATTTTGCAAATTTTTAATGGTCTCTACCATATTCATGTTTTCCTCCTTTCCTTCTCCATGTCCATTTGAGTTTTTCCTTCAATACCCATATGGACATCCATCCCTCTGATCTCATCTTCCTGGATGTAATCCCCTTGTGTGTATTCCATTCATAAGCACTCTGTGTTGATCCTGATCTAATCTAAAAATTGTTGAATTTGCAAAATGTGCAATGAATATCTTATGAGTGAGTAGTTATATTATACTTTTCAATATCTTTCCAACGCCTTATTTCATGCTCCATTCTGAGTTTTGATCAGAAAATTATGAATATTTGAAAACTGTCCTTCCTGGGAGGCAATCTCTGTACAATTGTTCAGCTTATTCAGAGCTGAATTGGATCTTGGACCCATGTTGGATCCTCTAATAAAGTACACATGCCTTAGTTTTCCCTGAATGTCGAACTGGAAAACTTTCTAACAGACCCTTCTTCGAAGCTTTAGGTCTTCAGTGCTTCGAAACTTCGGGCTTCAAAGGTTCCGCCTATACCACACAACCTTCCCTTATAACACCAAATTTATAACTCTCAGATAGGCTCTTTGGAGAATCTCTATTTTGGTGCTCCGGAGCTTCGGACTTCGGAGGTTCTTACTATATCACACCTTGATTTCCCCAAATGCCAAAATGGTGAAGTTCTCTGAAACTTTGTGCTTCGAAGGTTCTTGCAACAACATACTCCCATATCCCTAGGTGTAGAATCTCTGAAATTTCAGAGTCTCATCAACAACTATGCACCAGGGTGATACGTGGAAAAAATAAGGAGCTGACACATGGCCTAAATACGAAGATGACACGTGGCCCATTCTATGGGTGAAACATGTCAAGTTACAATTGGCATAAAAATTATGTGAAAATAATGAAACAAGATAAAAAATGGCATGCTTAGAGTGGGTCCACATCACCCCAGGTGACATCAGCATGCCACGTGACACCAAATCTCCAAGACTTTTAGACCCCGTGCTTCGGAGGATCTCACACTTGAACACTTCAAAACTCCCTAATTCTGAAATGTAGACTGTTGAACCCTCTCTCTTCAGAGATTTACTACATGAGTTCTCCAGAGCTTTGAGACTTCAGAGGAGTTCTTAGGATAACAAAAAACAACTTCTGAACGTCAAACTTCTGAACAAGTTCTCCCTGAAGCTTTGGGACTCTGGCACTCTGGGAATTCGGGACTCCAGACATCGGAATATTTCACATATTCACACTTTAAAACTCCTGATCGCTGAATTTTAGAACTACTAAATAGATCCATGTCACCCTAGGTAACATCAACATGCCACATCACTATGTTTCTCTGTGACTTTGACACTTCAGGTTTTAGAATATTTCACACCAACATACTTTATAACTCCCGAACACTGAACTTTCAAACAAGGGTTCCTTGGAGCTTGGAATTTTGAAACTTTGTTCTTCAAAGGATTTCATCTTTGAACACTTGCCCACCCCTAAACTGTCAAACATCATAAGTCTAAACACTTGCTAATATTCAGACACGTGTACCTGAACACGAATGGTCTGGACTGGCTCAAGACTTCGGGACTTCGAGGAACTCTTCCCTCTGTGCAGCCGCAAAAACATTTCCTCATAGTGTCGAACCATCGAACCACTTGGGGATCCAATGGTCGGCCTTTTCCCAAATTATCTATGGTTGATAGTCACTCCAAGACTTCGGATCTTTAGGGATTTTTCCTCCTTTTTGTCAAAAAATAAAAAAATTCTGAAGCAATGAAGTCCAAAGGACTGGAGGGGTTAATCACCACGCTCCTTTCCCAGATTTGACGGCTATGAAGGATTTAATCCCTTCCCAAATAGATCATATGGCCACTGTGGTTTCCCGAACTACTACACCTCCTGAGATTTCAAACACAGTTAATTTTTTCTCTCAGTTCCCTCTTGGCACTCATGGATGCTCTGAAACTTGAATTTTTTCCATTTCGACAATAACTCTCTGAGAAATTTTTTCTTCAATTTCCACTTATATGGCCCATCTAGGCTCAGTGTTGAAAACCGGGATCTGATACCAAACTATAACATTTCTGGCCACCCAATCTGGTTCATGCCACCTAAAAACTTTCATTCTTTGATACCAAATTGTAACACACCCAGCCTTATACCTGTTGGGATATGCCACACAAAAACTCTCATGAGACTTCATAAATTCTAACATCCCTAAACCACCCAGACAGGGGCCATGCCACTCCATAAAATAAATAATTCCATCTATATATGTGTATAACTTTAAACAGATGAATGCATTCTTTCAATATACAAATTCATGCAGAAATAACAGTAAACATATACATGCAACATACACATGCAATACCCATAAACATAACACATGTATAAATACACAACATGTAAATTAACACACAATTAATACTTATGTTTTATGTAAGACCACCAACTACATGCATACCTTCCATGATCCTCCTAGCCTTAGACCATGCTGCTCATAACTTTCAGAGTGGGTCACCCCCGAGCTAGAACTAAACTCTGCCTGGGTAAAGGGATTCCTAGCTAGGCTGAGACAAATAAGACAACATGAAGGATATCATTCGAGGAGCCAACTCAAACTAACAATGTAAATCCTCCCATTCTTTGCATTCATGTACCACCCCAGGAAGTGTTCCCTTTATCTTCTCAACAGTCCTTTGGTTTCCCCACTTCCCTTCTAGGGATTCAACAAGAGGTCAGACAAGAATTCTTAGAGCACTATAGATGCAGTTGGGCTCCCTCAGGAAATCACTTTCCCAACAATTCTTTCACCTGAAGAGATTTTCTCAGAGGCCTACAAACACGACTCTTCAATCCATCGGCCTGACAACCCGCCTCTTCAAACCCATGGGCATGGAAACCTGTTTCTTTAGTTTAATGCTTAAGTCAACCAATTACTGGGAATGATGAAGACAAAAACATCATTCAATTAATGCACATGTAATGGAAGCAACAAAATTCAAGGTATGGAACAGAGGTTGGTCATAATGGAAACATACAACATTGGCTCAGGTAGGTACAAGTGTGTTGTTCCTCCTAGGAGGGATACTGTTTACTCTTGAGAATAGAAAATGTTTGGGGTAGCTCAAGAGTTCTTCTAGGTTCCAGAGGTGAATGAATGATGCATAGGTCGACTCCTGGAAAGAATGGTTGAGTGAATGATTTCCTCCATGACTAAGAAATTGAATAATTTCCCACACACTTATTTGCAAGTTCCCTTGATGAAACATGTCTCTCAAGGGGCTCGTTCCTCTCCAATTGGGATTCATTCTCTTTCCCATGAGACTTAGAATAAAATAATTATCTTCACCATAATATTTAGGAATAATATTATAATATTCGTTTAGAAATAATCCCTCTAGCTTAGCCCCCTTTCCTAGGCTCTTAGCCCCTCTCTTTCCCTTTGTAGTGGAGTTTAGTCCTCCATATTTTTTTATCATGGTCTATCTACATGAAAGGATATATTATATTAATGATATGATTGTTTACATATAAAAAAATAGGCTCACTGGCCTCTAGCATCTAGGCCCTTCGACCTAATCATCACATAAGCCTCCTAGCTTATAATCAGTTGGCTCACAAACCTATAAAACATAATTACAATTTCAATCGGGGATCTGTCTTGGGCTATTACATCATCATTGTAGATTAAAATATGTATTTGTACGAGATGAAAAGTATTTTTTGTTCATGTAATAGATAATGAAAAATAAGAAATATATATATATAGAAAACTTTCCTATGTTGCAAGAATTTCAGGATGTATTTCAAGAAATTCCTTGATTACCTCCTAAGAGAGAGATAGATTTATCCATAGAATTATTACCAGGAATGGTACCAGTTTGAAAGGATCCATATTGAATGAATATATTATAACTTAATGAGCTAAAATACCAACTTCAAGAGTTATTAGACAAAAATTGTATTTGATCAAGTTTATCCCCTTGGGGAGCAATAGTACTATTTGTTAGGAAGAAAGATGGAACCTTACGACTATGTATAGACTATCAACAACTTAACAAAATGAAAATTAAAAAAAATGTATCCTTTACAACACATTGATTATCTATTCAATCAAGTATGTGGGGAAACAATATATTCAAATATTTCTCATGCTATAACATTCCTACAAAATAATGGAACGAAATTTATATGGTATGGAAAATTCCAAGAAAGATTTGAAAAACTTAAACATCTCCTAACAACAAGTCCAATACTAAAAATAACAGATCCATACAAGGACTTTGTTGTATTCACAGATGCATGCATTGAAGGAATAGGAGGAGTATTAATGTGGGATAATCATGTGATTGATTATGAATCTTGAAAGCTTAAAGAACATGAACGACATCATGTAACGCATGATTTAGAGTTAGCCACAATAATACATGCACTAAATATGTGGTGACATTATTTGATAGGATGGAAATTCCTATCGATGAAAGACAATATTGCTTTAAAGTACCTATTTGATAGTTAATCTCATAAGGCCAAGTGTGGTTCCTAAAGATCCAATACCATTATGTCACATACGCAAAAAAATTAAAAACTTATACCATAATATTTATCTTCAAAATAAGAAACATTACTCAAATATTTAAATCTCATTAATAAGACATCTCTTACCTTTGAATTTTTTACCTTTAACAGTTCCAAGTGGAAATATATTTGCATTTCCTACTTTATAGTCTTGATGTCACAATTTGAATCTATGATACAGTTCTTATTGTAGGGTTTAATTATAGATTCCACTTCTTATTTATGAATTTTGCGTTAAAAACCTTTGTTGGTCACCCTAAGGGAGACCCTTGTCACAACCTTGATTACTATAAGTTAAGTTGGTAGTTTATTTCAATTGATTACTAATGTTGCAAGTAAAGGTGACTTTTCCTGACCATCCGAACATGGAAACATAAGTGTAAGGCTCAAACCATTAATCATATTGTTATTATGTTTTCTAGTAAGCGTTAATGATGCTTGGCGTTTAATATAGGAGATTAATCATGCTTTGGGAAATAATACAGGAGTGGTTGAAAGATATTAATTTTGGGTTGGACATACCTTGTACTCATAAATAAACATTTATCCTTAACCATTCGAGACAGTTCTTTAGTGTGCCAAGTGTGGTTTCTTGGAACAAGAACTAGGACGGTAAGTGCCAACCACTCCGCACAATTTTTGAACTTCCACTTCATAGTTTAGTAATATTACAGAGGAAGGTGAGGGTTCCTGCTATTTCGATCTAGATGGACTTAGTTTTTCATTTCTATGTCCTTTAGTTTCCTTTACCAAAAGCATGGGGTTCCTATGTTGCCTATTGACTATGTGTACATTCTACCTTTGATGTTTTATTCTTGTCTCCTTGTCTTTCTATGTCGTTGGAAGCATGGGCATGATCTTGTTTAGATTTTTTGTCCTTATTTGGTTTAATAGTCCCATTATGTACTCTGTTGAGGGTCGTGGCTTGTTGATAGAGCTATTGTCCTGTGCACATTTCCTTTTCTCTATATAAAATTCAGTTGTTGTTGTTATCATAAACTTATTTCGAGTTTTTGTTTGGAAAACACTATTGAGTATTCCGTTAATGGTTTCACACGTCTTGGTCTTATTTCATTCACTAATTTAATTCCTCTGTTAATATAGATTTATTTTGGATGCTTGGATAATGATGGGCCTTTGTTGTTTACGAGGATACCCATCATAAAGGGAAGTTGTCTCTCATTGGTCAAGGAATTCTTCTACAATAAATCCATCTTGGCTCTGAGTTATTCCTAGTAATAAGTTCATACCCTATCTATTCGTCATTCAATTATGCAAGTTTTGGTTTCCTTTAGTGAAGTTTTTGTGGGTTAATGCAAGTATTGTTTGACTAGAATGGCAGGGTTTTTACCCCAATTCCTTATTCAAAAATCCTGTAAGCACTATTTAATTTTTATGTCTTTTTTTTTTTTGCGACCCTTGTGACAGCTGTTGGCTTTGGTTCCTCATCCAGGGTACTTAACCTTCAATAGGTAATTAGGTTTCCATAATGAACCCTAGCCATGGATGAATATTTGATACTACTGTTCATCTTTGAATTTAGTTAGGTGGTTACCTAGCATATGTCTATTGAACCCATTTTGGTTTATATGTAAAATTTGCTCTGCATGCATATGAGGGTTCTCTATTTTTTTTTTGTCAGATTTTAATTTATAACAGAGCTATTTCTCATATATATTGATGCGTATTTTACTCCTGTAACTCATACAGTTGTTTCGACACAGTTGTAGTTCTACTAACTTATTTCATAAAGGAAATTTCCATATTTCTTTTTTAGTTTATCGAGGGTTACATAACTAACCTATTGATTCTATTGTTAAACTTATCGTTACGTTATTTAATCATAAATATCATTAACCTTCTGTTTGTTTTCAAGGTTTTAATCTTGGCAGTGAAATTATTGTTTATCCTTTAGTATATGGGTTGTATACATAAATTATTCTCTCTCTCTCTCTCTCTCTCTCTCTCTATATATATATATATATATATATTCTAGAGTTTATTTACGCCAATAGTTCTATCGTCTTTGCATCTAGCCTATTGGATGTATATATAACTTGTTGTTTATATATATATGTTCTATAGCTTCTTTCCAATGGTAGCTTTATCATCTTTGCATCTATCATGTTGGTTGTATATATAAGTTCCTCCCTATTCTATGATTTTGTTTAAACATTCTGCATTTGTTATGGATAAAATCGTTTGTATAATAGAATAATACAATGAAAACAATAATATGTTATCCATAGACTTCCAATTGAACAACGATTAAGATACAAAAAAAATATTCATAATTGACATCTCTATACTAAATTAATCAAAATAGATTATCCATATAAAATTGAAGAAACAATATTCAAATCTAGAACATAATGGAAGAAAAAGCTGAAATAAAAACCTATAATTGAGATTTCCTTAGGGGAAAATAGACATCAAGTGGGATTTTCCTCCCCACCTTAGATCATATCTGCCACATGTTCCCACTCTGTCACCTCCGAGCTAAATCTCGATCCAACCAACCAAGTCACTTACTATAGAGCGTAGGGTTCCAAGATTTATGTTAAGATTTCAGTGTCATTTTAGTATTTCTTAGATTTCACATCTGATTTAGAATGGCGTCCCATATTATTGATTTATTTTCTTTTTTATAAGATTTGCCTAGGTATTTTACACTTGTACAAGCCTCCTTCTCTTTAAAAACCTATAAAATTGATTTATGCTCATTGACCACTTGTCAATTTGATTTTTTACACATGTTCCTAAAAACCTGTGATCTTGTCTCACTTCTATTGAGTTAACTCAAACAATATTCACTACTTTTCCCCCTTTTGATTTCACTTGATGGTTCTCTTTGTATCCACAAATTTTCTCTTTTAACAGTCCCACTTCATGTGTGTTTCATCTTTTTCTTTTATTAATAAAATAATAAAATAAAACAATAAGTTTTGAGTTAGATCACTAGGATCAATAATGTGTTGATAAAAAAAGAATAAAACTATTAATAAAAAGTTTTAAATTCAAAATTTTGGGGTATCACAATGTGAACTATCTATTTCTTAAGGTAAATTTAGAGGAAGACGTATAAATTGAACATCTATAAGGATTATTGTTCTTCGAAAATAGGGATAATGTGTTCAAACTGAATAAACTAATTCATGGTCTAAAACAAGATCCCATAGGTTAGTATTCAAGACCTGACAAATACCTATAGTAACAAGGCTTGAAAAGAGGAATTGTTCAAAATAATATGTACATCAAGATAGTAACACAAAATCAATTTATTTTGTGGTTTATGTAGATGATATTATTTTTGGAGGAAGTATGAATGAAATGTGCAAAGAGTTTGCAATAGAAATGCAAAAGGTATGAGATGTCTATGCTTGGTGTGTTGAAGAATGTGTAGTTGTGGAAGATATTCCCTTATTGTATTTGATCATGCAAACACCTTAAAAGAATATTATTATGTTGTATTGGTAAAGTTGGCCCCATTGTGGCCTTTTTTGTAAAATAAAGTCAAATTGTCAAGTTGCCCCCTATTGTGGAAAATGTATAATGTAATTAAGTGACAATTTTCAAGTAGGCCCTAGTAGTTAAAAGGGAAATTCATTTGTTTTTAAATAGATAGGCTAGACGCCTCATTTACACACTCATCACACTAAAGAACAAGAGAGAGAAAAGGTGCACAATTTTTGGAGAGAGAGGGATGTAGGATCATGTTGTCATTGATGTCAAAGGAACATTGTCTTGTCATAGTATATTGATGTAGTGATTGATGGATTGTGTATTGTCATTATTGTCAATGGATTGATGCCATGCATAGATGAATATGGATCAATGTGTTGTCATTGATATATTATGCAGAGATGATGTCATGCATAGATGAAGATGGATCAATGTGTTGTCATTGATTTATGATGCATAGATGAAGATAGACCGATGTGTTGTCATTGATATATGATGCATAAATCGATTGATGCATTAATTTATTGATCATTGGATCATGTATGGAATCAATGACAAAGGGAGAATGTCACAATGATGCGTTGCCATGGGTTATTCTAGTTGGATTGATGTAAAGATGACTCATTATTGTCTTGTCATGGTTGATAGGAAGTACAAATGGATGAACTCCAAAGTGGTTCCCTTATGGTGAAATCCCTCATGAGAAGATGCTCTGTGGTTGAGTTATCCTAGAAGTACTGTTAGAGAACTCAATATTAATTATGGAAAAATGAGATAAAGATCAATGAATTTTTCAGTAAAACTATCCTATATGGATAGTTCTTGCCATTTCATTTTTGGTGGTATGTGGAATGTCACATAACTCCTCACAGTTTGAGAGTTATGGCCTCGTGAAGTTGGAGGACCCTCATGTGTTCTCTAGAATCCCCAAAAAGTCAAGGTAGTCAAAGTGTTTGCAAAGAAGAAATTATTTAAATAATAAAGTTAAGTGATAAAGTCAAAGAGGATGCAAAAGAATTATTTAAATAACAAAGATAATGGAGAAATTACTAATTATGGAAAGTGGTTATAAGTGGTTTAAACCTAAAATAAGGAAAGTCGGTTAGGTGGACAAGTGACTATGTGAACAAAGTGGCTAAGTGGACAAAGTTGGACAAAGGTGGCTATGTGGACAAAGTGGCTAAGTGGACAAATTGTATATGTGGAAAAAGTGGCTAAGTGGATGCTTTTAAGGAAGCTACTTGGAGAATATAAATAAGAGAGCAAGGGTCTCTTGTAAATATCATGTTTCTTGAGTATATTGAAGATCTATTTTAGGTGGAAGATTCATTGGAGGTACTCATGGACTCATCAAAGTTTCTGTAAGTCTGAGAGCTTGACGACAAAAGTTTTGGATGTTCAGAAACCCTAGTTTCTAAAGGAGCACACGGGTTGCAGTGAGACAGAGCGCGTACATACAAGGGATGCATACACATGCGGGCTGAAGGAGACTAGAGCGTACAGTTGGAGAAACTCATGGAGACTTGAGTGTGAGTTGGTGTCGGGTTCCTGAAGTCTCAAGCAAGTTCCAGATCTGCATTTGGGCTCATATTTGCTATAAAAGTTTTGTTATGGTTACACGATTGTTTTGATGCATACTTTTGCTTATGGTATGGTGAATACTTAAGGCTTTATTGGTATGGTTGTTGTGATATGGTGATGTTGGTTGATTGAATGAGTGAGAAGCACTCTTATGTTTGTACTAATATGCTTTCCATAGTATACTAGTTACTTATACATGATCAAGTAACATTCATATTGTATGGTTGAGGAGCATGAGTAAGTTTTTGGACAACATAGATGTGTTTTGATTGGTTATGCTATAGATTGGATAGTGAGAGGAAGAAGTGGATGTGACCGAGGCTACAAAAGATTTGAGTTTTTATGGGGAGAGAAAACCATAGTTTTTAAAAAGGCATATGTAGGCTGCTGTGAGCCGGACCATTTACATACGTGGGTTGCATTATTGGTAGGGCACATACATATGCATGTTGCACTACTAACAGGTCATGTATCTGTTGACATATTGGTATATTTTTAGGATTGAATCCTCTTCTCATCTGGTGTTGAGTTGTTTAAATTGATTCTTGCAGTGCAGATCTTGTTCTATTCTGGAGTTGATATTCTATTCAGTTGTTGCTAATAAAACCCCAAGGATTGTAGTCCATAATAAAAAGAAAAAATTGTACATACATCTTGTGTTCTTTGTGTTCCTTGTGGTGATGGATTATTGATGATCTCTGTTGCTGAT
>JASDQU010439068.1:38889-54924 GCA_032191745.1 Picea mariana | reverse complement strand
GTCCACCATCCATTTCTCTTAGTTCATTCAATAGCTAGATCTAGGGAAAGAGTAGTATTCTGTCACGTTTTGTTCCAGATCCAGGTGGATCTGGGGAGATTGGTCTGTGTCCGCACTCACGAATTTATCCATAAACATTCCTGTGTACTCACTTTTCACACACCGAGTTTTCATAACGAATTACAGAAACCATTCTTCTAGTAGTACTTATGGATATTCAACAACACAAGAAGGATCACAATGAAGGGAAGATTGTGAGGATGGATCCTTATGATATGAAACTCCTTAAATCTAAACCTTTGTTTAGAGAATCCTTTCAGAGGGTAGGCTGCATAAATTTATGTCAAAATATGCAGAGGGGGCATCCAAAGGTGGTCAAAGAGTTTGCACTCAATTCTAGTGGGACTAAAACAAAGGTTGGGATGCTAGAGTTTGAGGATTTAGAGAATTCCATCTTTGTTGCAACAAAGATACACAATAGTGGAGAGAAATGGTTGAAGGCTATGGCATTAAATTCTTCCTGTTCAAAGGAATTCCTTAAGCGAGAGTATCAGGAGGACAACTTGTCTAAAGGAGTACCTAGAGGCCACATGCTTGAATGTTTTGATAATATTTTGAGGGTTATCTAGAGAGACTTCACATGTGAGGGAGGTTGAACATGGTGTACCAATACCACATCAGGTTGTTGTTACACTTCATAGGAAAATAATCCATGAACCTTCAATTTTATTTTTTTAGAAGAATTTGTAATATGTCTAACAAAGTTCAAGCCATGTCAAAGCAAGTAGACACCAATGTATTTCACTCTAGCATTATTAAGATGTTAGTAATGAAATAATTGAGGAATACAAACATTGTTTGGGAACCCTTCCTCACTTCATCATAGTTTCAGTTAGATGTTTCCACCACTCCACAGTCCAAAAGACAAATTCCTACTCCTATTGACAGGACTATGTATTCAGAGGCTAGCAATAAGAAAAGAGTTACTATGATTGATAAAGTTGACAAAACCACTTATGAAGTAGAATCAAGAGGTCCTTCAAAACCTCCAAATAAAGAAAATTCACCAATGGCAGAACCTATCCTTATGGAGGTTCCTTGAAGAAAACCCATAGGTTTGAAAGGAAAAAAGATTGGTTTTTCCTCACCCATTGTTGCAGACAAGGTTAAAAGTAGGAAGCCTTTTACTAGAGCGGCAACCAAGTAGCATGTCCTTGTGAAGGATGATACAAAAGAGGCCTCTTTTAAGCAGAAAGGAAAATCTCAATCCTCTAAGCAACCTATTAAATCTTTTGATATCACTACTACTCATCATGAAAGCATCACACCTTTAAGAGACTCAAGAGGCAACTCAATGAAGCAAGAGATGAAGCTGATAAGTTGAAAAAGGAGGACTTGGGTTCCAAGAAGAAGCTTAAGGATTTTATGGGAATGTATCATGAGACCATTGATAAGGAAAATTTCCTAGCTAAAATATCCATTCCCCTTCACAGGTAGCTCAAGAATATCTACAGGCAGAACAAGACCCATTAAGCTAAAATTAAGAAATTGAAGGCAGAGCTACCACATTTCAAAGAAGAATTGGACAAGAGAAGCCTATACATCCTATCCAAGGTTTCTACCAAGAGAATCTCCATAACCAAGAGATAAGTACATTGAGACTCCATAACCAACATCAATTTTGGTCAAAGTTTCTGTTTCATGCATTTTACAACATTTTTGGTGATTTCTATGAGTTTTAAACCATGATTAGTAGTTGTGGTGTTTTCCTCTAGTCATATATCAAGGTAATGAATCTTTTGCAGCATATTGTGACACCTAGTATAATTTTTGATATGTTAAAACTTTGGTAAAGTGAAACATGCCTCTACAGGAAAGTTCACAACACCTAGTGTCGCGAACTGGCTATTTTAGGACAGTTTGCAGTGTTGAGGTGTGAACTCAAGTTTTGGATATTTTGGAGGGAAAGACAACTGCCAGATGTCAAGGTGGATGCATACCAACATTCTGAGGGTTATTTGTGTTTTGGGAGGCCACCTGTCTCAAGAAGATCCACTCTTATGAACACATCCTAAACTTATAATGATCTAAATTTAGGAGCAAAACGAACTGATTAACAGACTGAATACAATAAACAAAGAGACAGGAAGAATAACACAAATATTTAGTGAACAATATCTTCTATTAAATAATGAAATAGGTTGAAACTGTAAAACTGCAGAACTGAAACTTGCTCGAATGGTGGTATCTATCTATGAGAAGAGATGTGGCTGCTACACACATTCGTCTGAGCATAATGGATTACAATGAGGTTCCAGAGGTCCTTTTCATATTATGCATGAATTCAAAAACCCTATACATCCAAAAACCTAATCCTAGAAGGTGAAACGCCAAAAGTCATGTGGGCCCTATGGGTAAGTTGGTGTAATTTGGTACCTCAACTTCCTAGGGTCATAACTTTTTCATATAACCTTTGTTTTAGGTGCATGATAGCCGTTGGAAAGATATTTCAGAGAACTACACATTCTATTGTCAGACTCAGACATCGTCTACAATTTGACTATGGTGAGTAAAGAAAACAACATTTAGGGCCACAAAATAGTCCTGGAAGTACATCAAGATGTGATGACATGAAAACATACAAAATAAGTTGTTTGGATTAGGTGAGAGCCCACTTGTATCCATATGGATAATGTGTGAGGCTTCAAACAACCCTAAAAGTGTAGAACTCACAATTATAAAGCAGTACAAAAAGACGTGTTGAATAAAAAATGGACATGAGGAGCTAGTTGGAATAGGTGGGTGGCTAGCAATATCTACCTGGATCAATCCTACACCCTTAGGAAAAATTTCTTTCCATTGTGTTGAGTTCCCCCATCAGGTGAGAAAAATTTTGCTAGATTTGGCCCTGGGTGAGCCACTTTCCTTAGTGTAGGAGTTGCCCTACCTTGGAAACCTGATAAATATGGATCCATTGTTGGCGAGTGCCCATGACCTGTGTGTCCACTATCTGATTGATGGATGCTTGTTCCATGGAGTCAGGGTTGAGCTCTGTTGGTGTCAGTTGTTCGGTGATCTCATAGGTGTCCAATAATGGTGGAAAATATGGCTGAAGGAGGTCCACATTGAATACTGGATGTAGACCAAGGAAGGGTGGAGTGTTGAGATCAAAAGAATTGCTACCCACAACCTTGGTGATAGTGTAAGGCCCATAAAAAAGTGGTTTGAGATTTTGATGCGGCCTGGTGAGACTCTCCTTCTGCAAATGTAACCAAACTTTGTTGCTAACTTGAAACTGGTGTGGTACCCTATGTTTATCATGGCGCTTCTTGTACTTAGCATTGGATTTCTGCAAAATCTCCTGGAGCTATTGGCGGATGTACTAAATCTACTCAATGAATCTGGTAGCTTTGTTGATCGTAGAATAATCAAGGGAAGATTCTGTCTGTGCGGTGGCAAGAGGAAGTGCAACATTAATGTGTCCCAAGGGTTGGAATCCCAGACCCACCTGAAATGGGATATGGCTGGTGGAACTATGGAGAGCCTTGTTGTAACTGTGTTGGACATATGGGATACTATTGTCCCATGTATGGGGATTCTTAGAATTGTACATGCATAGGATGTGCACAATCATTCGATTGATGACCTTGGTTTAGCCATCTGTTTGGGGGTGGAAAGAAGTGAATTTTTTTGAGCTTGGGTGTACAACAGAGACCCAAGACTCAACCAAAAGGTGTTGAGGAGCTTGCTATCTCGGTTGGATATGATGTCCTGTGGTATCCCAAAGTGAACCCAAACTTGTTCGAAGAAGATCTTGGCAGTATATGCTGCTGTGACATTCTTTTTACAGTTTGTGAGGATATCCATCTTTGAGAATCGATCAATGACCACAAACACATAGTCATTTTTGTGCTTGGTGGATGACAAACCAGACATGTAATCCATGGATATTGATTCACACGGCTTCTCGGGAATAGGAAGAGGGGTGTATAATCTTTTCTTCTTGATGGTTGGATTGGCAATAGTTCGGGCAGTGCAAGATCTGATATATTTGCTGACGTCCTATCGAATTTTTGGCCAATAAAAATGTTTCTGAAGAATGGTCATAGTTTTCTCTATGCCCAAATGTCCTACCACTCGACTGTACTGGGATTCCCAAATCATCTTTTCATGCTCACTTTCAAGAACACAAAGATGGCCCAGGTGGAATAAGATTCCATCCTGAATGTGAAAATCAGTGGCAATGGCACCTATACCCAAGAGATGATATGTGGTGGCAAAGTCCGTGTTGAACAACTAAGAAGGGGGTTGAATCAGTTGTTATTGTGCTTAAACAATTATGCCCATTTTAAACTCTTTAAAAAACACTCAATAATGATCACACTAATGCAGGGAAGTAAGAAATAGAATATTCAACATCAATAACACACATGAAATATATAGAGACACATATTTCCTGAGGAAACCCATAAAGGGAAAAACCTCTTCTTCTTGATATGATAAGTAATATTTATTTTCTGTACATTATCATTCTGAGGAGCACCGACTCCCTTTGAGGCTACCACATTTGTTTTACAAGAAGAAACTTGTTGATATCACCAACTCTCTGGTTTATGTAGCACCCACTAGAAGGAAGAACCAACTTCCAGTTACACAGGCACTAACCTTTATAACAGAGAACAATAGTTCTCCCTTGCACCACCCTGCCACCCTGGCTTTTTTAGCTGCAACCAAATGGAAGCTACAACTCCCTGTGTTCAAGCACCCACATGAAACTTTGAGGACAACAATCCTCCCTAACACCTCCCTACCACCATGAAATATAAATATTTTCTTTCTTAAATTTATCACAGTGATATAGGATTTATCAATGGCTTACTAGTCACATCATTGTTTTGCTACATTTCTTTGCTTTGCCTACATCAATGTCTTCCTTATTTCATCCCCTTTCTCTTTCTATTCTTCTACATTTTATGCTCTGTGCAACATTTCCCTTCTATGCACTATGCCTCTTCTCTACAAAGAGTTATTCATGCTTATACCCACATGAATAACTCACAATAGAAGCAACCTGCTCTTCTTCGTTCTGCATCTATTGATCATGCTAATTCATCTGCCATATCCTTCATGCTACTCATTATCTTCTTTGGTGGTTATGCTCAGTTTGTTCGTCATCAATGGCTTATCCTGAGATTCTCTTCCTTCTCTCGTAGTGTGACTCTTTGTCTTCTCTGTCACAATCAAGATTTATCCTCTCTATTGAAGTTACAAACTTCGACACTTTTCAATCCGTCAATTGTCTCTATGATGAGTCTTCATTCCACTGGCATTTACCTCAATATTCTTTGAATTCTTTGACAGATGGAATCAATCATTTTCTGCAGTTACAATCAGTCCATCTCAGCAGTTACAGCCAGTCAATTATGGATTCTTTGGCTTCTAAGCCCCTTCCTTCACATGACCTCTGGCAGTGACCATATGCCTATTCTAAAGGCACTTCCCAAGATCATTTTAGTGAGCTCTAGCTCCTTTTTCACAATATTACCTTGGGCTATGAACTTCATGTGACCATGCAATTGCAGGCGCGTCCATAGGTAGTTTGAGGGCAACCCGCTTTTCACCCTGCAATTCACTATGAGCCTCCACACGTCCTTTCTCCAAAACCATGGTTTCAATTGAGGTCCACTCATGAAAAATTAAGGCTCGAGAAGATTCTAGCCCCGCAATGGAGCACGACCATCGATCTCATGATATTGATGGTGCTCCTGAAAGGACGGTTTAGATATGTACTCTCAAGTTTACAGACCAGATATCATACTCCTACATCAACAACTATAATCAAATCATGACCTCGCATGTCGGGTATTTGAATGTGAGCCAAACCTGACTCTTCCAATTCTCGATTCCCGATTCAGTGCTCTGTGTCAGATCGACGACCCACATTCCTCTATGATCCAATGGTCCAGATCTTATCAGGACTTCGTGTTTCACAAATTTTTGCTGTGAGTTTCCTCAATTCTACCAACTTGCGAAATCTGGGATACTCCATATCAGATCAACGGTCTAGATCTCTCCCTTTGATAGACGACTACGATCAAATCATGATTTTGTGTGTCAAGTGTTTGAACATGAGCCAACCCTGACTCTTCCAAATCCCAATATCTAAAATACTCTAGATCAACGGCTCACGACATTCCTTGATCCAATGGTTGTGATCAATATCACGAACTCAGACTTCATGATTCTATGAATCTACTTTATCGTCTACCATGTGTCCTTCCCAGATGAATGACTAGGATTACTACGGTTCCTATCTCCTTGGCTATTTTCATATTGCCTTCTTGATATTTTTTGAGCATTAGATCAATGACACACAACTCCCCATGATCTAATGGTCTAGATCAACTCGCAAACTTGGACATCATGAGTTCCTACAACTCTTACCTTTGAATTTTCCAGTTCGTGAGTTAGGGAAATGTTGATCTCTTGCCACATGCCCTCTGGATCCAATGTTTCAGATCTCATCGAGATTTCTTATTTCGCGGAGTTGGAGGATGACTCTCGGCCATTATCCTCTTCGCAGTTATACTGGATCCGACAACTGTTGGTCCTCATCGCTTAGATCTAACGGATCATATCTGTAATTCTCTTATATGCTTCCTCTAGTCACTAGACTCTGATCTAACGGACATCAGGTATTGGGGATTGGTGATCCAACGACCACTGTTGCTCCTCCTCATGAGTTTATGCATCCTTCCTACTTGGAATAATTTCTAAGTGTCAAAGGTTCTGCGAGTCCTGGTGACTTTGGGTCTTGTCTGCGTTTCTGAGAACATTATCTTGCCTGAGCTTTGGTAACGGAATTAACCTTTGCCCTGGCGCACACTTGGGCTCCACATGCAACTCTATGCTATTGCTCCTCAGCTTCTCGAGCTTGGCCTTCCGTGTCTTCGCTACTATTCTTTCCATGCACACTCTTCTTATAAACCTGCCAACATCGTTGTTGTTCTTTCCATCAATGACAAGCACACTCTACCTTTAAACATGACAAAAGTCACCCCCTTTGGAATTGATGTCAATCCTAAATGGCTACGCTATTATGTTTATATCTCCAACTATAGTAGTCCACACCTTTTCTCCCCCTTTGTCATCAATTTCAAAGAAAAACATGCTCCCCCTAAGCTGTTGTAGTATTGTGCAGAGGTATCATATATTCAACCAACATATACTCCCCCTGACAGGATGGAATCTCTTAGGTTGGTAATGGGGTCATGCCCAACTTCTAGCGTAGATACTCAAACTGAGATTTTGCAAGCGGTTTAGTGAATATATCAAAAATTTGATCTTTGGATGGAATATAATGCATAGAAACAATAGTCTTGGTCACCTGTTCCCTCAAGAAGTGATACATGATGGGTATATGCAAGTTGTTCTTGGAGTGAAATACAAGATTCTTTGACACACTAATTGCACTGGTATTATCACAATGAATTGGGATCGATGCAGTATATTTTACCTCCAAGCCTGCATGTGTCTGAATCATCCATAATACTTGGGTATAACAAGTGGCAACTGAAATGTACTTAGCTTCTGTAGTCGATAAGGAAATGGAACCTTATTTTTTTCTCAACCACGATATAAGGGAATCTCCTAAGAATAATGTAACTCCACTCGTTCTTTTCCTTTAATCCATGCAGTTATCCCAATCAGCATCTGAATAGAATGATAGTTGAAAATTCTGATTCCTAGGATACCGTAGGCCATAGTCCATTGTTCCTTTCAAGTATCTGAATATTCTTTTGACATCTAACAAATGACTCTGTTTAGGTGCAACATGATCCCTTCCAACCATTCCAACAACATGCATTATGTCTGTACGGGATGATGTGATGTACAATAGGTTTCCTATCATAGACCTATATGAACTCTGATCAACATCAAGTGAGTCATCATCTTTTCTTAACTTGCATCCAATGACCATAGGTGTGCTCATAGGTGTGGAATATTCCATTTGAAACCTTTTCAACATTTCTCATAGATATTTCTCCTAAGAAAGAAATAATCCTTCAAACCTCTGAGTAATTTGCAGAATAAGAAAAAATGGTGTTTCCCTTATCATAGACATTTCAAATTTAGATTGCATGGTAGAAGAAAACCATTGTACCAATGAAGCATTATTGCTTCCGAAGATGATGTCATCTACATAGACCAACACAATGAGCAAATCATTACCCTATGTTTTGATATATAGATTGTTGTCAAATGTTCCTCTCTTGAACCCTTTGTCTTGAAAATACTTATCCAGTCTATAATACCAGGCACGAGGAACTTGCTTCAAACCATATAAGGATTTCTTTAGCTTGCATACAAAGTCAAGGTTATCTGACAGTTGGAAACATTCTGGTTGTTCCATATAGACTTTTTCTTTTAGATCTCCATTTAGAAAATATGACTTGACATTCATTTGATAGAAGACTTTAAACTTCTTATGACAAGCATAGGACAAAAACATTCTAATAGCTTATAATCTTGCTATGGGTGAAAATGTCTCATCAAAATCCAGTCCTTCTATTTGAGCATACCCTTTACAGACCAATCTAGCTTTATTCCTGACTATTTGTCCTTGTTCATTCATTTTATTTTTAAACACCCATTTGGAGCCAATTACATTCTTATCTGTCAGTCTAGGAACACGCTCCCAAGTATTGTTTTTCTCTATCTGATCTAGTTCCTCGTTCAGTGATTTTAACCAATTTACATATTTACTGGCTTCATTGAAGTTTTTGGGTTCCACCATGGATATGAAGGCTATATGTGATTGCTCAGTGTTTTTGATTATCCTTCTCCTAGTTTGTAAACCTTTTTCTTTCTCACCAATTATCTGACTTGCAGGATGATTCTTTTGAGTAAATCTGGAGGAAGAATTTGATGTTTTCTATTGATTTGAGTTTTCCTGAGTATTTGCATCTTCATCTGACTCAGAGTCTTCTTGTTCTAATTCTTGGACCTGTTCAACTTCAACTTCACCTATATCCTATGTTGTTGATTCAATATTGTTCACCTCTCTTACTGGGACTCCTTCATCAACTTTATGTCAATACAATCAACCAATTTATGAAGCCTCCTATTATAGCATCTGTATCCTTTAATGTTTGTAGCATACCCTAAGAAGATGCCTTCATCAATCCTGTCATCATACTTTCCAAGGTTCTCATTATTATTCTTTATGTAGCACTTACTCCCAAAAACTTTGAAGTGTTTGATTGTAGCAGATCTTCCATACCACAGTTCATAACGTGTCTTGTCACTATGTGGAATGAGGTGAGATTTATTAAGAATATGGATTGTTGTGTGTATTTCTTATACCCAGTAGGTTTGACCAATGTTCTTCTCATTCATCATTGACCTGGCCAATTGTTGAACTGTTCTATTTTTCATCTCAACTAATCCATTTTTCTATGGGCTTCCTGGGATTTTGTATTCTCTTTTGATACCATGTTTATCACATAACTCCTTGAAATCACTTGACATAAATTATCGTGCTCTGTCTGATCTCACAATCTCTAATCTATTGCCTATTTGATTCTCAGTTAAAGCTTTAAATATTTTAAATTTCTAAAATGCTTCAGCTTTTTCTTTGAGGAAAGCAACCCAAGTGAGTCTGGAGTAATCATCAATGATCAACGTGAAGTAGTTTTCCTTCCTTGTTCCTTCCTATCTTAATGGTTCACATAGATCCATATGAACTAATTGGAGGGGTTTCTCTATTGAAGTAGAGTTCTTGGATTTAAACTGTCACTTGGTTAGCTTTCCCACTTGACACGGTTTACACACAAAATCGCGTGGCTTTGATATTCTTGGAAGATATTTTACTGCCTCAAAATTTTTGAGCTTTATTAAGTGGTCAAAGTTTAGATGTCCAAGTCTCCTATGCAATAACCATCTCTCATCACATTTTCTTAGATGACACTCTTCTCTATATTCTTTCACCACATATACATTATTATTTGTCCTTATTCCTTTAGCCACCACTTGTCCTGAATTTATAGAATTTATCTTACAATATTTGGAAGTGAACACCACTTCACATCCTCTGTCACACATTTGACTTACACTAAGCAAATTATTTTTCAGCCCATCTACCAGCAGGACATCCTGGGCTTTTCTTTTGCCATTATGTAAACTCAAAATCCCTTTACCCTTGATTTTACTTGGTTCATCATTTCCGAAGATCACATTTCCTTTTTTTCATTTACTTATAGACATAAAATTATCCTTGTCTCCGGTCATTTGCTTGGAACATCCACTATCTATATACCAAGGGTATTTTTGTTTTTGAGCTGAAAGTACTAGACCACAATTTTCATTATCTTTCTTTTTCCATGTGCTGACATTTTTAGCTAAGAGTTTTATCTTTGTATCTATTTTGTAATTCTTCATATGGAAGTTTGTAGCTTTGTGGTTGAAGTTATGACAATTATAAAATTCGAGCTCATTGTTTAGTAGGTCAAAGTGATTGGTTCTACGTTGTCTATTCATTGGCTTCTTAGTTCTATGTTGTAAAGATTGTTTATTTATTGACCTCCTCAGTTGCATGTATCTAAAATTAATTTGACAATTTGCAATCTTATGACCAAAATTAGAATAGTAAAAGCAGTAACCATAGAAGAAATTTTGGTACCTGAAGGGTGGCCTTCTTCTTGGAAATTGTTTCTCCATATTCTAACCTCTTTTTTTTTTATTAGGGATCATCTTGTCTTTATTATCTTTTGGTGACAGAGTACTCTCATGGTCTGATTTTCTGCTGACTTGGAACTTGATCATCTTTACTGGCTCTTTGGTTTATGTCTCTTTGTTGCTTGAACCATTTACATAGCCTAAACCAGTCTTCAACAAAGGATATCTTTGTTTGTTTAGAATGTCATTTAGTTCTGCTAGGGCTTTAATGCTTGGAATATTTTGGAGATACGATGCTTTAAACTTCTCCATATATTTTCTGGTTTTTACTACCTCTTCATCCAAGGCTTCACATATTGCCTTATTTTTTTATAACTGTTGTTTTAGAATGTCCTCTATCTTATTTTCCTCTTCTAACTGCACTTTTAGTAGGGCAAAGTCTTCAACAACTTTGGTAGCATTCTTTTCAAACTGCATCAAGAACTGTTTTTTTTTTTTCTCTTCTTGAGTCTGAGTCTGTCAATCTCTTCTAAGGCACTGATTAGTTCACCTTCCAAGTCAACCACAACTACTTCATCATCAACATCACTTCCTATGATTTTATTATCATAATCCTCTTTGGCCATTAGCATAAAGTCATTAATATTATCTTCACAAGAAGAGTCCCTATCTGTGTCTCCCGAAGAGTCATCATTGTTTACACATAATCTTTTCTTTTTACCATATCTCTTGAATTTGTACTTCTCTTCACCTTTGGAGTTTTGGTCCTTATTCTTGTGTGGACACTTAGATGCAAAGTGACCTATCCTTCCACAGTTAAAAAAATTGAAGGGAAACCTGCCTTGGTACTTTCCTGATCCTTTCTTTAGTCTTCTCACAATTTTTTCTTAAATTTCATCAGACTCAGAATCCTCATTCTTATCTGCTTTAAATGATTCTTCTCTAGAGGTGGGTTTATCTTTAACTATCCTCATTTCATATGCATTCAACGTTCCTAGAATTTGATCAGAAGCCAAAGCTTTTAGATCATTAAGTTCTTCTATAGCAGATACCTTTGGGTTGAACCTACCTCGTAGAGATCTCAAAAATTTTTGAACTAAAGAGGGTTCCTCATTTTTTTCACCAAGTGCTTTCATTTCATTTACTAGTTCTTCAAATTTCAGAAAGTACTTCCCAAAAATTTCATCCTCTTTCATATTTATTTGTTCAAACTATACTATGTAGGTTTGAAGCTTGGCATCCTTTACCTTCTCATTACCTTCATAACTACTAATGAGTTTGTCCCACATTTCTTTGGCAGTTTCCAAGTGCATAAATTCTATAAATTCTTTTTCTGCAAGCCCAATCATAATAGCATTCATAGCCTTAGCGTTGAAGTTGAATTCTATCTTGTCATCCTTATTAGCTAGTAAAATTGGCTTTACATAACCAGTCTCTACCACATCCCATACATCTGCATCTAAATACATTATGTAGGTTCTCATCCTAACTTTCCAAAAGGAAAATTTTGTTCCATTGAACAAGGGCGCCTTATTGGTTGAATTTACTTCATGAATTGACATGTTTGAGCTTACTGATCTACCTTTAGATAAAAGGAACCGAATCTGATACCAATTGTTGAACAACTGAGAGGGGGGGTGAATCAGTTGTTATTGTGCTTAAAGAATTATGCCCATTTTAAACTCTTTACAGAACACTCAATAATGATCACACTAGTGCAGGGAAGTAAGAAATAAGATATTCAACATCAATAACACACATGAAATATATAGAGACAGATATTTTTTGAGGAAACCCATAAAGGGAAAAACCTCTTCTTCTTGATATGATAAGTAATCTTTATTTTCTGTACATTATCATTCTGAGGAGCACCAACTCTCTTTTAGGATACTACCTCTGTTTTACAAGAAGTAACACGATGAGAGCACAAAATCTCTAGTTTTTATAGTACCCACTAGAAAGAAGCACCAACTCCATGAGTGTGCCAGGACCAACTGGATGGAAGCACCAACTTCTAGTTACAAAAGAACCAACCTGTATAACAAAGAACAATAGTTATCCCTTACACCACCCTGTGACCCTGGTTTTTCTGGCTGCAACCAGATGGAAGCTACAACTCCTTCTATTGAAGCACCCACTTGAAACTCCGAGGACATCAGTCCTCCCTAGCACCTCCCTACCACCCTGAAATATAAATCTTTGCTTTATTAAATTTATCACAATGATAAAGGATTTATCAATGGCTTACCAATCACATCATTGGTTTTCTACACTGCTCTACTCTGCATGCATCAATGTCTTCCTGCTTGCATCTCCGTACGCTTTTTGTTCTTCTACATTTTATGCTCTGTTCAAAATTTCCCTTTCATGTGCTACACCTATTCTATGCACTTCAGGTCTTGTGCATAGCATGCTTCTACCCACATGAATAACTCACAACACAAGCAACCTACTCTTCTTTGTTCTGCGTCTATTTATCATGCCAATTCCTCTACCAGATCCTTCATGCAACTCATCGCCTTATTTGGTGGTTATGATGAGACTGTTCGTCATCAGTGGATTATCCTAATATTCTTTGCCTTCTATGGCAGTGTGAATCTTCATCTTCTCTACCATAGTCGAGCTTTATCCTCTCTGTTGCAGTTACAGACTTCGACACTTCTCAATCTGTCAATTGTCTCTATGATGAGTCTTCATTCCACTAGAATTTACATCAATATTATTTGAATTCTCTGGAATATGCAAACCGTCATTTTCTGTAGTTACAATTAGTCTGTCTGGGCAGTTACAGCCAGTCAATTATGGATTCTTTGGCTTCTAATCCCCTTCCTTCATTTGACCTCTCGCAATGACCATATGCCTATTCTAAAGGCCCTTCCTAAGCTCCATTTAGTGAGAGCTATATCCTTTTTTACGATATTAACTTGGGCTTTGAAATTCATGTAACCACATGATTGCAGGAGAGACCATAGGTTGTTTGAGGGAAACCCTCTTTTCACCCCGCAATTCACTATGAGCCTCCACGAGTCCTTTCTCCAAAATCATGATTTCAATTGAGGCCCACTCATGAAAAATTAAGGCCGGAGAAGGTTTTGGCCCCACAATGGAGCATGACTATCGATCTCATGATCTTGATGGTACTCCTGAACAAATGGTTCAGATCTATCCTCTAAAATCTGTGGACCATATCTCCTTTATACATCAACGGGTGTGATCAAATTGCGACCTCACATGTCGGGTGTTTGAACGTGAGCTAACCCTGACTCTTCCATATCCTGATTCTTGATTTAGTGCTCTATCTCAAATCGATGACCCACAACCCTCTATGATCCAATGGTCCAGATATTATGGAGACTTTTCATTTCGTAAAGTTTTGCTGCGAGTTCCCTCGATTCTCCCAAGTCACGAAATCTGAAATACTCCATATAAGATCAATGGTCTATATCTCTCCCTTTGTTCGATGGCTACAATAAAATCATGATTTAAATGTGTCAGGTGTTTGAACATGAGCCAACTCTGACTCTCCCAACTCTCGATATCCAANNNNTGTGATCAATATCGCGGACTCGGACATCGCGATTCTGTGAATCTGCGTTATCGGCTACCATGTGTCCTTCCCAGATGAACGACTAGGATTGTTGCAGCTCCGAGATCCTTGGGTATTTTCCTTCTACCTTCACAATATTTGCGAGCGTCAAATAAATGATTCACAACTCCCCATGATCTAACGGTATTTATCAACTCACGAACTCAAACATCGCAAGTTCCTACAACTCTTACCTTTGACTTTTCCAATTCACGAGTCATCGAAATGTTGATCTCTTTCCATGTGTCCTCTGGATCCAATGGTTCAAATATCATCATGGTTTCACATTTTAGAGAGTTGGAGGATGGCTCTTGGCCATTATCCTCTTCGCAATTATACTAGATCTGATGGTTGTTGGTCCTTGGTGCTCATATCCAATGGTTATGATCTATACTTCTCCTCTTCCCTTCCTTTGGTCACTGGAGTCTAATATAACGTACATCGAGTATTTGGGATTGGTGATCTAATGGCCACTGTCTCTCCTCCTCCTGAGATTATGCATCCTCCCGACTTGGAATAATTTCTATGTGTCAAAGGTTCTATGAGTCTTGATGAATTTGGGTCTCATCTGCATTTCTGAGAATGCTATATCGCCTAGGCTTTGGTAATGGAATTAACCTCGGCCCTGGCACACACTTGCACTCTACATTATTCCTCCTGAGCTTCTCAAGCTTTCTCTTCTATGTCTTCATTGTTTTTCTTTCCATGCACACTCTACCTGTAAACCTTCCAACATCGTTGTTGTTCTTGCCATCAATGACAAGCACACTCTACTTGTAAACATGCCAACAATCTAGATCTTGTCAGTAAAGTTGGGACCACTCCGATGTTTCATGTCCACAGGAATGGAGCACAGTTGTAAGTGCAACCATAGGAGGCCAACTGAGGAAGTCAACGACATGATTAGAGATACATGTCTTATACTTGATGTTGAGATGGAACTACTGCAGGTAGGTGGACCACTTTCAATGGTGGTCATTCTATAATTTCCCTTATGTTTGTATGAACTGCAGAGGCTTGTGATTAGTGTGTATGATCGTATCTTTCCACATAATGTAATGTTTCCATTGACGGCAGGCTTGTACAATGGAATATGTTTCATTTTCATAGGTGGCATATCTCTGGAAAATATCAAAGAGAGTCTCACTATGGTATGCAACTAGATGCCCTTGCTGAGTGAGAACTGGGCCCACAACATAGTCAGATCCATCAATGTCAATATCGAATGGTTGTTGTAGATCAGGCAAGGAGAGTACTAGAGATGAGAAAAAATGATGTTTCATATCTTCAAATGCATGTTTCTTCTCCTTATCCCACACAAACATGGCCCTACCATTGCCCTTGATCACCTGGTTGAGGGACCAAACAATATACAAGAATCCCAACACGAATCATTAGTAAAAAATGGCGAGTACTAAGAAGCTCTGAAGCTCTGTCAGTGTGGTCAGGGCTGGCCAGTCACGAATGACTTGGATATTAGCAGGATCAACATGTACCCCATGCTCATCAACAATGTAGCCCAGGTATTGGATCCTATTCACGCTAAAAGAGAATTTTTCCAAGTTGGCATAAAACTTGTTCTTCCACAGAGTGCTCAAAACCTGTTGAATATTCCACATGTGCTCCTCCCACATTCTTCTCAAGATGAGGATGTCATCCAAATATACTACCACAAAGGAGTTGGTGAAGGGTATCAATACATCGTCCATCAACCTCATGAAAGTGGTTTTTGCATTTGTTAAGACAAATGTCATGACAATGCATTCGTAGAG
>JASDQU010439068.1:18411-29669 GCA_032191745.1 Picea mariana | reverse complement strand
CAACAACTTGATTTACCTTGTAGATCCATCTCGATCCTACCACTGATTTATCAATCAATCTTGGGACAATTTCCCATGCACTATTTTTTACAATGGAGTCATACTTCTCTACCATAGCATCAACCCAAGTGGGATCCTACACTGCTTCCTGAAAGGAAGATGGTTTAGTCACAATACATTTTCTCATGAGAGCCATGTATCTAACAAATTGATCAGGAGACTGTCTCTGTCTGCACTGTGAAGTAGGGGCTCCTACATTCTATGCAACATCTAGTCTCAATCTGTCAGCTTTCGTGGTGCTCTTTCTACCATTTCTGATGGATGGTGTTGACACTCGAAACTGAAATGGGCTGCAACAAATCAATCCCGAGGCAACCTCGAACCACTTTGGATTGGGAGTTGCCCCTTCCAACCCAAGAGGGATCTCTCGAACAATGTCACAATAGGAATTTAAGTAGCGTGAAAATGGTGGGCATATTTATGGGTAAATGATGGTCTTGGATTTTTGGAGTTTGGGTTTTAAACCAGGGAAATGGTCCATTGGGCATGGATTCAAATGAAAACAGAGAAAAAGAGACAATAGAAGAGATCAAATAACTTGCGGAAAGTGACGCAAAGTAAGTCTATCTTTCAGCGCTTTGATAAATCATGATGCGGTAGCAGAAAGAAAAAGGAAAGGCTGACGTAGAAAAGGATACATGCAGAGTTCTGAAAATGCAGATTGGTCTTACATAGTTGATAGCTAGTGCAGAGGAAAGGCAATAAAAAATTATAGAAAACCCAAATCCTTTCGTTATAGTAGTGGTCGTACTAAAGTATAACGAAGCACATCGGTTAGAAGAAAAGAAAATGTAATGCAATCGTGATGGATTAAGGAAGACATAAAGATATGGTAAATTGCAAGTAAGGAACACATAAATGAAGTCTAAACAGATTTAACACAGCTGAAATGAAAAGAAAAACATGCTGAAAGAAAATCGACCGTGATGAATCTCACAGTCTCAAGAAAAAATCGTCTTTATTACTCCAATCTGGTTTACAAAAACTCAGTCATTACAATGAAATCCTCTTGACAGAGGTTTTTCTCCCAGTTCTGCGCTCATGTGCCCCCTAAATGTTACATACATCAGTCTTTTTTTAAAAAGAAAAATAAAACTCTTTGTGTTCAGGGAATCTGAAGCGGTTTGCCTTCGTGGAAAATTGTGACTGCCCGGTGCCTCTGCCAGCACTTTGAACTGTTACTGACTTAGGGCAGCTTGTAAATGCCTTTGGCCAGGTGTACATAATCTGGGTGATACACTTGACAAAATCATTTTAGACTACAAACCTCTGTCGTCCTCCAGTAACGCCTCATTTCCCAGCTTTATCCATTCTATCATTCTAGATAGTCTTTGGAGAGACACCCCACACAATTCTTGAGTTTTCATCTCCAATTGGGAGTCCTCCAAAGTTTGGACCAGACCCTCTAAGATCACAGTTTTTCTTCTGGAGGCTTCTGGCATATTCTCCAATGGGTTCGAAAGCATGCAGCGATCATTTATTCTCCATTTCTTTCAAGAAATTTACTTGCATATCTTTGTGCACTGTTATAACATCAGGTACAATAAGGTTACACTAACTTTCGATATTAGTCTGCAGTTGCAATGGCTACTTCCCTATACCATGTTTCTTCAGCTATAGCTCCGGGGTCTGGAACTGGAACAAGATTCTCAGCTGACACATATGTTGAACGACCAGCCTGAGCTTGCATATTTTTAGTGGACTCTACATCAGCTAAAGCTACCTCAAATGAAGAAAGAAAAGCAGTCACTAGATCATCCCCTCTAGCTAGTCTCTCGTGGAGAGCTTTGGATGCAGGGATCAAAGCATCCAATAATGTGCGATAACCTACTGCAGCACCGCCATACTTAATAATGGTAGCAACAGCTGCATCTAGAGCATCGACCCAATGTTTGGCTGAGATACTTGAAGAATTTTCCTTCATCTTTGCATATTCATCTTGGAAAAATATATCATATACAACACCACTAGTCCCTCCCATAACTCTTCTCACAGAAACTCCAATTTCATTTACTATTGTAGCTGCATCATTCTGAGGATAGTGTTTGTTCATATCCTCAAGAATTGCAGACGCTCCTCTACATATTGAGCTTTCACAATCCCCATCACCCACTTTACTATCCCATTCGTTTAAAGAATCCTTAATTTTGATCAGTTATTCTATTGCAGCCTTGATAGAAAACTTCAAGAACCTGACCTTGCAATGTCAAATCCTGAGGCCGACAAGCAACCACATTAATTTTTACTTGAGGAGGTGACATTGCAACTAGAATTGTTATTGGAGGGCGTGGCCCATCAACACCGACAACCAAATAAGTTGCCTTAGTCGGGGCATCTAAATGCTGCAGAATAGACTGGTCTACTTTCATTACAGATAAGGAAAACCCCGCCATATCAAGAGATGTCATAAATGACCTGGTATAAACCCGCTCCACAACCAAGCCACGGTCTACTTGCAGCTTGGCAACTGCCTTGCCTGTATAGGATGCCCCAGATATCCTTTGGAGGAGTCGCGATGTGCTTCTGCGGTTATTACCGATTGCGGTGCTTGTCGTAAAATAAAATTTGAAAACCTATATGTATCAGATGGGTCTCAATCGTGGAGACGAAAGAGTCTACTGTACTTTTAATTTCTCACACCGGTTTGGATGTGCAATATGCGCTTGAGCTCTTAATTGATTCATTGAAAAGAATGCTTTGGTATCGTGGAGTCCGAACGCCCGGTGTCGAATACTTCTGACATGAGTTCCCACCTCGGAGCGCTTGAAATGTCTTAGCAATCCCTCATCTATACCAATGCCACATTTACAAAAATCAATGCCTAAAAGGCATCCATAACCGCTAGCTGACTTCATTGTTGCTCTCCTCAGGCTTGACAGTGGATGCGGCAGGATTATTCTCTGATGTCGACTGTGAACACTGAGACAAGATCACCGAACGTTATGACTGCGCATATCATGATCATGGAGTAGAGTGAGGCGTCATTCCCCATTCCCAGGCTCCGGATGCTCACCGTGAAAAGTGTTATTCTCCTCCGTGAATCTCATAACGTAACAATGAATGTTAGAAACTGCACCGTTACGCTGGACACTTGGAATCTCGTCAGATCTCTCATCAATGCCTACGATCACGTCCAATCCACTACTATTTTCTCCATTACCATAGGTTTCAATATGTCAGTAACACACTCACACATCACTGATAAGAATATTTCTTTGGCAGCTGTGAGAGTCAGTAATATCTGGATGGTAGCCTGGTGGACATTGGAATAGCGTTCTATCATTTAATGTGGCGGTTTTGCAAATAGCATTGTTTCTAAAGCCATGCAACAACTAAAGTGTCTATTTCATCAATGTAAGATTCCACCACTAAGGGTTTACTGTGATTCCGCTTGGAGAATTTGTTAGATTCTAGTTATTATCGCCATTGGTTTCCATTAATAAAATGATATACAGTTTGGGCTAAAGTCAGCTTGCTCACTGGGGGTAGCACTCCAAATGCATTGCAAGCCAGAAGTACAACGTTCTTCGGATGAATTCCAACACAAGGAATCCTAGCATTTGGTATAAACTCTACAGGGTATGCTGCCCTCGTGTTCTTGGTCACGGATTTAATCGACTTATCTTGTGTGCTCATCGAATACTAGATTCTCTACTTCCAATTTAATGGCGTTCCAAATATTTTGCCTCCTTTTCTTTTGAGAGGTCGATGCAATTTGCATAGCAGCCTTCCTCGATATTAGATACACCCTTATCGCTCCAGCAATGCTCATCGTCACCGATCCGTTCCCTCTGGTGATCTGTAGAAAGAGTGGTCTTTCCAGTCCTTGAAAAACCAAAAAAACAAAAACAAAGTGACATCTCCTTCCTTGCTCATCAATTCCATATATATCTCGCCAAAACCCACCTTTATTCAAAGATCTTTCTCTAAACCTATGTGTCTTCGGATCTACCTTAACAACTGCAGAATAAACGACCACCTTGTAATTTCTATAGTCATGGCAGGCAAGAGGCGCTTTTATGAAATATGAGACTGAATGTGTGAAGTAATCCGGTGATACATAACCAATAACTAGTGATCATTCAGGGTTCTTAGGATTATCCCAAGTAGTGTACTGAGGATAGAGATTCATAACCGTTTACCCTATTCCCTATGTGAAATATAAAGCTTATCATCTTCGCCCTCATAAATGTAGTTCATCGCTAGCAAGCGATTTTGACCAGCATTACGAGAGTCTGGATCAATTTGCAAACACCGCTCATATGCCTCTATTGCAAGTATGATATTACCTGCATCCCACTGCATTCACATCTAGTAGACTATCGATTTTCTTAGCATCATCAACATCATCCAGAACAATCAGAGCTTGGATCCCCGGTAGACGACATTTCAAAATATCATTTCCTTGGACGGGATTATCAATATGCAAACCATGTGTTGTCAAGAACATTATAGAAGCAACACCTTGCTGCAAAATTTTCCACGATAAATCTTCTAAAACCAGGTACCTTGGGCAGTGTAGTCGAATTTAATATATGTTACAACAGATGGCTCTGCTTGAGTGGTTTCCTCCACTCCATGAACCTCCTCATATGGCTGATCCACATCTTAAGACTCATCTATGGGAACCATTAGTTCCTCTTCTACATGCAAGTCTATCTCCCTCTCAAGTGACAACTGTATGACTTTCCCCTCATCGAATTTTATATCACATCGTATAAAAATCATCTTTCTATTCATAAAATACACATGATAATTATGGGGTGTTTCTGTGTACCCCACAAATATCCCAACTTCAGCAGTCGGTTCCAGCTTCTTCTTGGAATCCTTGGTCACATGCACATAAACAAATGAGCCACAAATTTTAAAATGAGAAACATCAGGTTTCTTACTAGTAAAATTTTTTCACGTGTAATCATGCCAAGTAGTCTATGAGGACAACGGTTCTTCACATAAACCGCAGTATTCCATGCTTCTGACCACAAATGTATTGGTAGGCCCTAATCATGCAACATCGCTCGTGTTGCACCCATGATCATTCTGTTCTTCCTCTCCACGACCCCATTTTGTTGTGGGTTATGAGGTGCTATGAGTTCTCTTTGAATTCCTTCTCTGTTGCAGAAGTCTTTGAATTCGTTAGAGATGTATTCTCCACCATTATTTCTCCTTGGATATTTCACTTGCTTCCCCGACTCTTTATCCACCAATGCTTTAAACTCACAGAACTTTGAGAATGTTCGATCCTTCTTCTGCATGAAGAATATCCAGCATTTACAAGAAAATTCATAAAAAAAAAAACATAATACCTATGTTTTTCTATTGAAGCAACCGAGAATGGTCCACACACGTCTGTGTGAATTCTCTCCAAGATCACTGAAGCATGGTTCTCCTTTTCATGAAAAGTGGACTTTACATACTTCCCCAAGGTGCACCCCTTGCACTGATCTAACTAAGCAAGTGTTCCCCTTGGAATTCCAATAGATATTTGTTGCATGATCTTCAAGGCTCCATGATGAATATGGCCCAATCGCCTGTGCCATAATTCTCCCTCATCCTGGATCACCACTTTTTTTGCCTTGCCCATCATGGCACCGTAGCCATATAGCTCCATCATGTAGAGATTCTTATCTTGAATCCCTATCTTCTTGAATTGACCCATTGATTTATGTCACAGGTAGGATTTTTCATCGCTAAAAACAATGTCATAGCGTCTATCCTCCAACATTTCCACTGAGACCAGGTTTTTCTTCAGACCTGGAACATGCATAACATTTTTCAATTGAAATGGTTTACCTGACTCCCTCTAAAAGGTAATGGTACCAATACCAGTCGCACTGTATCATCCTTTGTCTCCCATCTCTATATGCATTCTAAGATATTTCTCCTCCAATTCATTGAAAGACTCTTTATCTCCCGTTGTGTGGTAGGAAGCACCACTATCCAAATACCACACCGATCCCGATGCACTTGATGCCATGCATGCGATCAAAGCGAAGTCAAGTTCAAATTGCGAGACAAGAGCCTCAACAGTTGCAGCTCCAACAACCGTCTTGTTCTTCCTCTTCTACAGACAGTTAGTAGAGATATGCCCATGTTCATGACAGTGAAAACACTTCACTTTGGACAAATCCAGCTTCTTGACTTTAGACTCTGATTTTGAATGGATTTTCTTCCCTTTCCCTTTCCTTTCCTTAGAAGTCAAAGAAAAATCCTGTTCATCATCACTCTTTGATGAAGATCCATCTCTGGTGTTTCTCCTGAAATCCTCTTGCACTAGATCCAACCATAGTCATTCCCAATCTAGCAATTTTTCCCTTCCATTGACAAAGTCTTGATAACTATGCTAACTCTTGGGAAGTCCTAGGAGAGCCAATCTCAACAAATCATCAACAACGACTATTATTCCCACACTTCCAAGCTCATCCCGACATTGGAAAAACTTCGTGAGGTATTTTGGAATGGTGTCACCCTTCTCCATCTTGATCTTCTTGAGTTTATCTTTGAGCGCCAATTTCCTATGGTCATTGTTGTTTTGGAACAGATCTACCAAAACCTTCCACATTGTGTGTGGTGTGGTTTTCCCATGGAGACTTAAGATAATGTGGTATCGTACTCCCTCCAACAGAATCCTCCTCACCTTTGCCACTTTCTTTTGCCATGCATCAAGGTTTGTAGTGTCTGTCGCAACAGGCTTAGGAACATCTTTGTCAATGTATTCCTTCAAGCCATTGTCTTCGAGTACTACCTCCATCCCATCCTTCCAAGAAATGTAGTTAGAGATTCCCTCGAGTGCATACTCCAATCTCAAGTCATTGAAAGACATTTCGATCTTGAATCAACTGTCACACCAAGAGAATCCTGCAAATTCAAATGTTATCCAACCACAAAACTCAACTGCTGCAATTTCTCTTGCCCTGGGAGGTTCACACCCCACCTAATAGCATCCTAAGGGAAGTTCCCACCCTACCAGTGTCTAGCCTGTGAACTTTTTGAGGAAGTTCACACGCTACCAGTGTACAGCCTACAAAAATCATAAGGAAGTTCACACTATAATGCACAATGGGGTGAGGGAAGTTCACACCTCTCCTTCAAGCAACCTGCGAGAATCTTGATGAATTTTTCACATCTCCTTCAAGTAGGGTGCGAGAATTTCTTCTCCTAGAAATGTGCATAGTTTTCAGTACTAAGGTTCACACCCTGCTATAGACGGGACCTGCGAAAATACTATTATTTTCGCACCTCACTTCCGTGGCTCCATGGCTCTAATACCATGTAGAAATTTCAATACAAGTTATGTATTTCCTATGATTCTCTTGATCTAACAATTATATGCCACTGTTAAATACATAATCACTTCTACTATTATTCTTGCAGAAAATAAAACCATGATCACAAAGTGAAATATCAAGAACACATAACACAAAAATTTTTCTGAGAAAGCATAAAGATGAAAACCCCATTATCATATATTATGTATATCATGGATCATGAAACAATCTCATACAAAACTCTAATCCAAGATCTCTTAGTACAATACAATCATCTCACACTATCATACAAAACTCAACAAATACATCTTCCAATTTTTGTCTCTAAACAACCTGCCTCCTCTGCACAATCCCTGCAATTAGAATTCTCACAATGAGTTCAAATTACATAGTTTGCACATGCTCATGATCATATCCGCTACATGTGTGATCAAATCACAACTGATAGCCAAATTGTCCCTTTCACATGTTATCTCAACTGGGTCTCCACTGGATCTGACATGCATGTAGTTAACCGTGGTGAATCTTCAGTTGCTTCAGTTACAACTAGTTCAACTGGTCTTAACTCGACTGAGTCAAAATACTTCACAACTCACATAACTACACTTACAACTCTGTTACAACTTCAAGTCACCTTCATCTCTTACCAACCAACCTTTGAACTCGAATTTCCCATAGTTAACCGATTTTCCATTTCAATTAATTATATTCAAGTAATTATGAGATAATAGATTAATATTTATTGTCCAATTTATTTAAGGGAAAAGTAAATTAGACACATGTTTCTTGTTGAATTTTCAACATTTTAAGGGGTGGGTTACCATATTTATTCCACTCCTCACAAAACCCATGTTTTATATCTCCTTCAACCTTCTCACGACCAATTGGACCATGGAGCGACTCAGTGAAACTATGAGCATGCATTTCTATAGGAAATGTATGGATATAGGGACATGAACATGAATAGGAACATGAACACATATATTCTATAGGACTTCTCCTTTTGGAATATTTTTTCCTGCATTGAGTTAAGGAGATCTATGTTGCTACCATAATTTATGATATAAGAATGACCTCTTCTTATTATTGTTATTAATTTATTTCTACACTACCCTACCCTACCTGAGAAAGGAAACCTTTTCTCAAGTGTAGGAGTATCTCCAATGAATCCATGCACATAACAAAATCACAAATAAATTCATATCCAAATATGAGCAATATACCTTAATGACTATCCAGATATGAGGAACTAGCTTCTTTGATTGATATGGTTCCAAGAAATGTTTAAGGATGAAGGAATATTTAGGACTGATAGACATATGGAACCATTCTTCAATGTAATAATCTCTCCCTTGGTTGTCTTTTTCATTAGCACTAGGTTGGATGTCCTCCATTGTCATGCCATGAAGATATTTTGATAATTGTTGATCAATCTTCAGATATGATGATAGGCATGATAGAAATTTCTCAATCTTGGGATCTAATGTATTCTCTTCATCAAATGTTTTCCATGGCTCCTTGGTATCTTCTAGTTATTCTTGATGTTTCGCATGGAATGTTTGGTATTGTCCCACTTTGTGGACTGTAGGTATGTCCCTTAATGTTTTCAGGATTTCCTCTTCTCAAGATGCATAGATGTTTCCAAATGTTTCTAGGATTTGAGAAAGTTCTTGGAGTAGAACATTCTTGAGCATTTTAAAGTTATACTTGTTGGTTGATAATCCTTGTCTTGCACATGGATTAGTGTATGGGGTTCTTACAAATAAAAAATTACAAATAAAATTTTGAGGCAAGGCATGCACTCATAATCTCATGCTAATAAGTCCATGTTGTCACCAAGACCCTATTGACATGAGTAGTGAATCAAACTAAAATATAGAATAAAGAATCACAGACTCACTTCAAGACTAACCCCTTAAGCACTTCCCTAACAACAGTGCCAAAAATGTCAGTCGAATTATATGATAATAATTCCATTACATTTTATGATCAATCTGAGTTGGTAAAATTGTGAAGTTCTAGACACAATATATGAAAAGATAATATCAAAGTGTCTAACAAACCATTTTCTAATGAACTACGAAAAAAAATGAAAAAAATTGGTTTCTTATTCAATAATGAATATTCTAAGGTAGAATTGCAAGTTGAATATAGATCTTATATTCAACAGTACTCCATTGGATTCACTCTATGAGTTACATTGACAACCTTCAATTGAAACTATAAACAATATAATTGAGAAACTTAATGCATTCAGATAAAATATCTACCATGAGAAGTTGTCGACCAGTGGGTGACCATCAATTGCATCAATTTGTAGCTTTGACAATTCTTTGTCTAGAGAATCACCAATTAAATTGATGGGAAATCAAGCATGAAACTCCTATTCTCACTAGGATTAGTTGGACCATAGAACATAATTGAAGATACAACTTAAAAAGACAAATAAACTCACACAAAAAACTCAAAATATTTGGGAAGCATATACTAGAGGGAGGGGGACCTTCCTTCCTTAACATACACTGCCAAGAAAGACTATAATGGAAAGATATTAATTTGTAGTAGGTTATTTTATTCCATAGTTCTCCTCCTCATTACAATGTTACAAAACGATTTTTCCTTAGTCTATACTCCTCCCCTCCTCTACAATGATTACATTTATCCTTCTTACATTTATACATATGGATTACATTTCAAAGAAGGCAAATGTTTACAAAAAATGAGACCAGATCCCAAATACATGGATATACAACAATCACAAACTTGATTATGGAAACATAGGTTACTTAATGATTTTTGGATATGTTTTAATAATATGGAATCAAAAAAATATAATCTTTGAAAAAACCATATTCCCAAATTTGTTCACAAAAGGCGTAACTATAGGAATTCAACCACTATAGGATTTCTTGGAAAATATATCTTAAAGTTCCTCCCATATCTCACAATTTGTTTCTCGTTTTCAAAATCTTTCCGCCTATCACCCAGTTTGGGGAATTATGCACAACCCCATGGCTTAAATTTGTCTAATTCATCTTCATATGGCCGAAAATTTCGTGGAACAACTACTTCTAGAAACTGGCCACTACGTAATTCTAGTGGTAATACAAGAACAAGAAGATGCCTACTATAGAATTTGAACTACATGAACCAAGTAAGTTGGGAAACCACAAAGTATATTCTAAATAATCATCAAAATAGGGAAATCAACAATTTTAGTGCATAAGTCATGTGAAGCTCATATAGGGTAGAAATGGACACATGTGGAAATATGAGTGATGAAATTAATGAGGATTAAAGGGTAAAATAAGTAAAAAAATGTTAAATGGCATTGTAAAATGCATCATTTCCGATGCCTGATAATGTCTACAAGTAAACTATAATAGGGAGTAAGATAAAACAATACATGGGAGCTTATCCCCATGGAAGCACATACTAAATCCATAGGATGTATATGTTTCTAGTTGTCCTAAGATAGTTGTATTTATTTGTAATGATCCCAAGCCATTATGCAAGGATCATCACTATTTTGGTGTCTTTTTAAAACTTTTTCTTAGTGAGGTATTCCGTCAAACACTTTGTTGATCTACCTTTTAGATGTGTTTATATGTGTGTATGCAGCAAATAATAGAAAGAGATAACCATGGAACATACCTCAACCATATGCAATAAGATAGACAGGCCAAAACATCTCAATTCTTCTTTATTCATAAAATAGAGAAACCTGCTACAATGAAGATGCCGATCTAGAATGATCAACAGATGGCCAAGAAGATAGACAATAGATAAGATCTGCTACAAAATGCTTTCACTAATACAAAAGATGCCTCCAAAGGCTGAATAAGAAATGAAGATCAATACAAGCATATCTGAATGCCAAACTCTCCAGCTGAAGAATGCCATACTCCAATAGAAGGCTGAAACCCTCAA
>JASDQU010439068.1:7535-18168 GCA_032191745.1 Picea mariana | reverse complement strand
GCTGCCATATTTCCAAACCAAGGAAATAATGAAGAAGGCCCAAATCCTTCATCTCAAACTCCTTTGCAAGGTCCTCCTTGCATGAGTGTATCATTTGCTCATCACCAATCAATATTAAATCATCAACATAAAGAACAATGATTAAAAGCTTACCCTCCACCACAGTTTGGTATAGGTTTGCATCTACTTCACTTTTGGTGAAGCCCAATCTGGTGAAATAGCTGTCTATTCAAGTGTACCAAGCACGGGGTGCTTGCTTCAGCCCATATAGTTCTCTCTTGAGTCTGCACACATGTGACTCTCTGTCAAAGGTCTCAAAACCTTCTGGTTGTTCAATGTACACTTCTTCCTCAATGATCCCGTTGAGGAACGCAGTTTTTACATCCATCTGATGAATGCGCCAACCCATCTGCGCTGAGAGTGCAAGGATGGATCTTATGGAAGAGTACCTTGCGACAAGTGCAAAGGTCTCATCATAATCTATCCCCTCGATCTGTGAGAAGCCTCGGGCCACAAACCTAGCCTTGTATTTCTCCACACTCCCATTAGCAGCTTGCTTTACCTTATAGATCCATCTCGAACCTACCATTGATTTATCAATCGGTCTTGGGACAATTTCCCATGCACTATTTTTTACAATGGAGTCATACTCCTCTACCATATCATCAACCCAAGTGGGGTCCTGCACTGCTTCCTGAAAGGAAGATGGTTTAGTCACAATACATTTGCTCATGAGAGCCATGTATCCAGCAAATCGATCATGAGACTGTATCTGTTTGCGCNACTCATCTTTGGGAACCAATAGTTCCTCTTCTGCATGCAAGTCTAGCTCCCTCTCAAGCGACAACCACATGGCTTTCCCCTCATCGAATTTTATATCACATTTCATAACAATCATCTTGCTATTCATAAAATACACATAATAATTATGGGGTGTTTCTGTGTACCCCAAAAATATCCCAACTTCAACAGTTGGTTCCAACTTCTTCTTGGAATCCCTAGTCACATGCACATAAATAGATGAGCCAAAATTTTTAAAATGAGAAACATCAGGTTTCTTACCAGTAAAATATTTTTTAGGTGTACTCATGCCAAGTATTCTATGAGGACAACGGTTCTCCACATAAACAATAGTATTGCATGCTTCTGCCCACAAATGCATTGGTAGGCCCTAATCATGCAACATCACTCATGTTGCACCCACGATCATTCTGTTCTTCCTCTCCAAGACCCCATTTTGTTGTGGGTTATGAGGCGCTATGAGTTCTCTTTGAATTCCTTCTCTGCTGCAGAAGTCTTTGAATTCGTTAGAGATGTATTCTCCACCATTATCTCTCCTTAGAGATTTCACTTGCTTCCCCGACTCTTTCTCCGCCAATGCTTTAAACTCACAGAACTTTGAGAATTTCCGATCCTTCTTCTGCATGAAGAATATCCAACATTTACGAGAAAAGTCATCAACAAAAATAACATAATACCTATGTTTTTCTATTGAAGCAACCGAGAATGGTCCACACACATATGTGTGAATTCTCTCCAGGATCACCAAAGCATGGTTCTCTTTTTCATGAAAGATGGACTTTACATACTTCCCTAGGGTGCACCCCTTGCACTGATCTAACTGAGAAAGTGTTCCCCTTGGAATTCTAGTAGATATTTGTTGCATGATCTTCAAGGCTCCATGATGAAGATGGCCCAATTGCCTGTGCCATAATTCTCCCTCATACTGGCTCACCACTTTTTTTGCTTTGCCCATCATGGCACCGTAGCCATCTACCTCCAGCATGTAGAGATTCTTAACTCGAATCCCTATCTTCTTGAATTGACCCATTTCATTGTGTCACAAGTAGGATTTTCCATCGCTAAAAACAACGTCATAGCCTCTATCCTCCAACATTGCCACTGAGACCAGGTTTTTCTTCAGACCTGGAACATGCATAACAATTTTCAATTGAAATGGTTTACCTGAATCCCTCTAAAAGGTAATGGTACCAATACCATTCACACTGTATCATCCTTTGTCTCCCATATCTATATGCATTATGAGATCTTTCTCCTCCAAGTCACTAAAAGACTCTTTATCTCCCATCATGTGGTAGGAAGCACCACTATCCAAATACAACACCGATCTCAATGCACTTGATGCCATGCATGAAATCAAGGAGAAGTCAAGTTCAAATTGCGAGACAAGAGCCTCACCAGTTGCAGCTCCAACAACCATCTTGTTATTCCTCTTCTATGGATAGTTAGTAGCGATATGCCCATGTTCGTGATAGTGAAAACACTTCACTTTGGACAAATCCAGCTTCTTGACTTTAGACTTAGATTTTGAATGGAATTTCTTCCCTTTCCCTTTCCTTTCCTTAGAAGTCAAAGAACAATCCTCTTCATCATCACTCTTTGATGAAGATCCGTCTCTAGTGTTCCGCCTGAACTCCTCTTGCACTAGATCCGACCATAGTCGTTCCCAATCTGGCAATTTTTCCCTTCCATTGACAGAGTATTGATAATTGTGCCAACTTTTGGGAAGTCCTAGGAGAGTCAAGCTCAACAAATCATCAGCAACGACTATTATTCCCACACTTCCAAGCTCATCCAACATTGGAAAAACTTCGTGAGGTATTTTGGAATGGTGTCGCCCTTCTCCATCTTGATTTTCTTGAGTTTATCTTTGAGTGCCAATTTCGTATGGTCGTTGTTGTTTTGGAACAGATCTGCCAAAACCTTCGACATTGCGTGTGGTGTGGTTTTCCATGGAGACTTAAGACAATATGGTATTGTACTCCCTCCAACAAAATCCTCCTCACCTTTGCCACTTTCTTTTGCCATGCATCAAGATTTGCAGTGTTTGTCGCATCCGGCTTAGGAAGATCTTTGTCAATGTATTCCTTCAAGCCATTTTCTTTGAGTACTACCTCCATCCTGTCCTTCCAAGAAATGTAGTTAGAGATTCCCTTTAGTGAATACTCCAATCTCAATCCATTGAAAGACATTTCGATCTTGAATCAACTCTCGCACCAAGAAAATCCTGCAAATTCAAATGTTATCCAACCACAAAACTCAACTATTGCAATTTCTCTTGCCCTAGGAGGTTCACACCCCACCTAAGAGAAGCCTGAGGGAAGTTCCCACCCTACCAGTGTCTAGCCTATGAACTTGTTGAGGAAGTTCACACCCTACCAGTGTACAGCCTACAAAAATCATAAGGAAGTTCACACTGTAATGTACAGTGGGGTGAGGGAAGTTCACACCTATCCTTCAAGCAACCTGCAAGAATCTTGATGAAGTTCGCACCTCTCCTTTGATTAGGGTGCGAGAGTTTCTTCTCCTATAAATGTGCGTAGTTTTCAATACTAAGGTTCACACCCTGCTATAGATGGGACCTGCGAAAATACTATTATTTCCGCACCTCACTTCCGTGGCTCCGTGGCTCTGATACCATGTAGAAATTTCAATACAAATTATGTATTTCCTGTGATTCTCTTGATCTAACAATTATATGTGATTGTTAAATACATAATCACTTCTACTATTATTCTTGTGGAAAACAAAACCACGATCACAAAGTGAAATATCAAGAACACATAACATAGAAGTTTTTCTGAGAAAGTGTAAAGCTAAAAACCCCACTATCATATATTATGTATATCATGGATCATGAAACAATATCATACAAAAATCTAATCCAAGAGCTCTCAGTACAATACAATCGTCTCACACTGTCATACAAAACTCAACAAATACATCTTCCAATTTCTGTCTCCAAATAGCTTGCCTCCTCTACACAATCCCTGCAATTAGAATTCTCACAATGAATTTGAATTACTTAGTTTGCACATGCTCATGATCATATCCACTACATGTGTGATCAAATCACATCTGATAGCCAAACTGTCCCTTTCACCTGTTATATCAACTGGGTCTCCACTGGATCTGACATGCATGTAGTTGACCGTGGTGAATCTTCAGTTGCTTCAGTTACAACTAGTACAACTGGGCTTAACTCACTTAACTGAGTCAAAATGCTTCACAACTCACATAACTACACTTACAACTCTGTTACAACTTCAAGTCACCTCCATGTCTTACCAACCAACCTTTTAACTCAAATTTTCCATAGTTAACTGATTTTCCATTTCAGTTAATTATATTCAAGTAATTATGAGATAATAGATTAATATTTATTGTCCAATTTATTTAAAGGAAAAGTAAATTAGACACATGTTTCTTGTTGACTTTTCAACATTTTAAGGGGTGGGTTACCATATTGATTCCACTCCTCACAAAACCCATGTTTTATATCTCCTTCAACCTTCTCATGACCAATTGGACCATGGAGTGACTTAGTGAAACTATGAGCATGCATTTCTATAGGAAATGTATGGATATAGGGACATGAACATGAATAGGAACATGAACACATATATTCTATAGGACTTCTCCTTTTGGAATATTTTTTCCTGCATTGAGTTAAGGAGATCTATGTTGCTACCATAATTTATGATATAAGAATGATCTCTTCTTATTATTGTTATCAATTTATTTCTACACTACCCTACCCTACTTGAGAAAGGAAACATTTTCTCAAGTTTAGGAGTATCTCCAATGAATCCATGCACATAACAAAATCACAAATAAATTCATATCCAAATATGAGCAATATACCCCAATGACTATCCAGATATGAGGAACTAGCTTCTTTGATTGATATGGTTCCAAGAAGTGTTGAAGGATGAAGGAATATTGAGGACTAATAGACATATGGAACCATTCTTCAATGCAATAATCTCTCCCTTGGTTTTCTTTTTCATTAGCACTAGGTTGGATGTCCTCCATTGTCATGCCATGCAAATATTTTGATAATTGTTGATCAATCTTCAGATATGATGATAGGCATGATAGAAATTTCTCAATCTTGGGATCTAATGTATTCTCTTCATCAAATGTTTTCCATGGCTCCTTGGTCTCTTCTAGGTATTCTTGATGTTTCGCATGGAATGTTTGGTATTGTCCCACTTTGTGGACTATAGGTATGTCCCTGAATGTTTTCAAGATTTCCTCTTCTCAAGATGCATTGATGTTTTCAAATGTTTCTGGGATTTGAGAAAGTTCTTGGAGTAGAAAATTCTTGAGCATTTTGAAGTTATACTTGTTGGTTGATAATCCTTGTCTTGCACATGGATTAGTGTATGGGGTTCTTACAAATAAAAAATTACAAAGAAAATTTTGAGGCAAGGCATGCACTCATAATCTCATGCTAATAAGTCCATGTTGTCACCAAGACCCTATTGACATGAGTAGTGAATCAAACTAAAATATAGAATAAATAATCACAGACTCACTTCAAGACTAACCCCTTAAGCACTTCCCTAACAACAGTGCCAAAAATGTCACTCGAATTATATGATAAAAATTCCATTACATTTTATGATCAATCTGAGTTGGTAAAATTGTGAAGTTCCAGACACAATATATGAAAAGATAATATCCAAGTGTCTAACAAACCATTTTCTAATGAACTATGAAGAAAAATGAAAAAAATTGGTTTGTTATCTAATAATGAATATTCTAAGGTAGAATTGCAAGTTGAATATATATCCTTATATTCAACAGTACTCCATTGGATTCACTCCATGAGTTACATTGAAAAACTTCAATTGAAACTATAAACAATATAATTGAGAAACTTAATGCATTCAGATAAAATATCTACCATGAGAAGTTGTTGACCAGTGGTTGACCATCAATTGCATCAATTTGTAGCTTTGACAATTCTTTGTCTAGAGAATCACCAATTAAATTGACGGGAAATCAAGCATGAAATTCCTGTTCTCACTAGGATTAGTTGGACCACACAACATAATTGAAGATACAGCTAAAAAGAAAAATAAACTCACACAAAAAAATCAAAATATTTGGGAAGCATATACTAGAGGGAGGGGAACCTTCCTTCCTTAACATACACTGCCAAGAAAGACTACAATGGAAAGATATTAATTTGCAGTAGGTTATTTTATTCTATAGTTCTCCTCCTCACTACAATGTTACACAACAATTTTTCCTTAGTCTATCCTCCCCTCCTCCTCTACAATGATTACATTGATCCTTCTTACATTTATACATATGAATTACATTTCAAAGAAGGCAAATGTTTACAAAAAATGAGACCATATCCTGAATACATGGATATACAACCATCACAAACTTGATTATGGAAACATAGGTTACTTAATGGTTTTTGCATATGTTTTAATAATATGGAATCAAAAAAATATAATCTTTGAAAAAACCATATTCCCAAATTTGTTCACAAAAGGCGTAACTATAGGAATTCAACCACTACAGGATTTCTTGGAAAATATATCTTAAAGTTCCTCCCATATCTCACAATTTGTTTCTCACTTTCAAATTCTTTCCGCCTATCACCCAGTTTGGGGAATTATGCACAACCCCATGGCTTAAATTTGTCTAATTCGTCTTCATATGGCTGAAAATTATGTGGAACAACTTCTTCTAGAAACTAGCTACTACATAATTCTAGTGGTAATACAAGAACAAGAAGATGTCTACTATAGAATTTGAACTACATGAACCAAGTAAGTTGGGAAACCAGAAAGTATATTCTAAATAATCATCAAAACAGGGGAAATCAACAATTTTAGTGCACACAAGTCATGTGAAGCTCATATAAGGTAGAAATGGACACCTGTGGAAATATGAGTGATGAAATTAATGAGGATGAAAGGTTAAAGTAAGTAAAAAATTGTTAAATGGCATTGTAAAATGCGTCATTTTCGATGCCTGATAATGTCTACAAGTAAACTATAATAGGGAGTAAGATAAAACAATACATGGAAGCTTGTCCCCATGGAAGCACATACTAAATCCATAGGATGCATATGTTTCTAGTTGTCCTAAAATAGTTGTATTTCTTCTAGTAATCCCTTTTGCAGGTATACCTCGACACATATGCAAGAACAAGAGAACATACCATCCCTAGGTTTTGATATGTCTATATACCTACCTAAGGTATTCCATATGCAACACATTTTGTCTTCATTCCGACAATGAAGAGGGATATGCGAAAAATGAACCCAAACTTGAATACCTGATGGAACATCAAGTTTTAGGATGAATATTGGAATCCATTTAATTAAATACATACCCCCAGTGCTAAAAAATTAAGGCCCAATTTGAAAAATAAGATCTATGTCTTCTTTGTTCTAAAAAATGAAGGTGTCGAATCCTCTTCCATAGAAGTATTAGGTGATCTTGACTTTTATTAACACTTATTGGTTCTTTTGGACCTAGATTTCCATGGATTTGGGTGAAGGAAAAATTCCCATGAATTGACCAACTAGACCTCTTCTAGCTAGTGCCAAATTCATATTCCTTGAACTAGAAGAAGGGAGAGATTCTTCAAGGATTTCATTAGTTTCTTCATAAATATAGTGGGTTGGGGTTTAAACAATTTTTCAATAGTAGAAACGAGAGCCCATAAGGCTACAACTTCATGATCTGGAAGGGGGAGTCTACCCTCTCCAATAGTTGCATCCATGCATCCATGGCCAAAGCCAAAGGCCCCCTAAGCTTAAGTATAATAACAAAAAGAGGGATTAGAGATAGTGTGGAAGGGTTCAGATTAAAATATATTCCTCTTAAACAATAACAACCATTTATTCATGAAAAATTAACATGTCATTAGAAACATTCTTTTACAAATATTTAACCTATATATATTTTATTTTATTTCAAAAATATTTTAATACACTTTTAAAATATTTAAATAAAATCATACTCTATAATTTAATAAACCATAATAACTAAACAAGAACCAAAAAGTTTTAGAGCAGTTTAAGAAACCCATGCAATGAAGAGTGTTAATTGTTTATATTAACATATTAGTATCAAGGCGATCTAAAACAAATTTATTCTTAATAATTAATTAAATGCAGTGAACGGAACGGCTTAAGTGAATGGTTTCAGTGAATGGCTTTTGCAGCGAGTGAACTATTGAAATCAAGATGATTTTAATTGCTTAAATTTAGATAACATTAAAAAGAAAATTTATATCCACATTTAAACAAAATACATGGACTAATCCTAAAACCTAGAAATAAGAAATATTTGGCGTAAAATTTATGAAAATAAAATATCATAATAGTGAGCAACAATATTGCTTCCTTACAACCCCATTCCTCTAATATCAGTGAGCAACACGATTTCTTCATTACAACCCAACTAGTAATTAAGGGAAACAACACTTCAAAACACAATAGTAGCAAGTTAACATTTAAAAAGACAAGAAAACATGGACATGTAAATAGGAAACGAACATTATTTATAAATATTTGAAACAAATATAATATTTAAAAATAAAACAAAAGTAGTGGAAGGAAAATACTAACATAACATTATTCAATTGTGGATCATCTTGATATATTTAGGATCATTGCATAGGAGTTACACAATACTAAAACCAATCTTTTTTGTTTTTTTGTTGAATTTAGAAAAACGTTTGACATGGTTCCCATGAAACAACTTTTGAATAGGTTGGAAGAGATTAAAGTGTCTTTCGATTTGAGGGTTGCTCCAATATGGGTATGACTGTTAATAGCGACAATATTAAGGTCATGATCATTAAATACAATAAGATCACTTAAGATAACTTCATATATGAAAACAACAACTTAGAGGAAGTGACTTCAGACAAATATCTTGGAATAGATATCCACCACAAGCTCAAATGGAATTATAACATTGAGAAAAGGATTATTGGGGGATGGAAAGATTATTATGGCCTTGAAAAAAATTGTAAATCATCCGATCTTTGGATATGGGATAAGAAGAAACTCCTCTTTAAGGATCTTATTATGCATTTTATTCTATATGGATGCTAAGTATAGGGATGCATTATCTATCATGAATCCTACAGAAAGATAGAGCAAGTCCGAAAGATTTTTATAACCTATAATCTCAAAATTAAAGGAAATACACCCTATCCCATCCTCCTCTTAGAGGCAAGTCGTTCCTCCATTGAGAGCATGACTATGACTAGATACCTAATGTATAAGAACAAGTTAAGCAACATGGAAGAAAAGAGGCTTCCTAAAATTGCTTCAAAATATAGTCATAACCACCTTCAACTCAAGTGAGGATGGCATAAGGATGCCCAAGATTGGCTAGACTATTAGGGAATCATGGAAGACACCATTTTGCAAAATAAGAATACTATTAAAAATATCATTAAATGAAAATTTAAGGAGAAAATGTAGTGTGATAAAGAGTTAGAGGAAAAAATAAAATTGAGGTATTATAAGGATGTAATCAACCCTAATTTATAAGTTCAAAAGTATCTCTCTATTTTGACAAGTGTAAAGAAGAAAAACCTTTCTAAGATAAGAACAAATTCCCATGAGATCCATAGTTAAATTGGGCATTGGTCAATTCCTAAAATGCCCTGGGATGAAAGAGTGTGTCGCCTTTGTGACAATAAGAAGGTTGAAAATGAAAAACACTTTTTCTTATATTGTCCATCATATACCTAGTTTAGATATCAATTTCAAAATATTTGTCACACTACCAACCTTCCTAACCTTTTAACTCAAGAAATCTATGTTAAAGTAGATGTTACTTAAAGGGAATTTAAAATTTCATGACGTTAACTTTATTTAAAAAGGAAAAATAATTTTTTTGTGAAAAGTATTCTTAAAAATATGTAAATATTATTTTGTGACAAATCTCTTTGATAATGACATGCACACAAAGACACTTTTATGAACAACTTATCATGGCTAGTTTCTCAATAAATAGTCTTAATCATTGAAGATTGGGGTTCACCCCTAAAATTCCATCACAAACTATTGTACCCCACACAAATTCTCATTTTTCTCTCCTACATTACTTTGATTTTTCATTCTTATATTTTTGTCTCATGTTGCTTGGGATCTACACTATTTGTGTCTCTAATACCTTGGGTGTCTCTAATACCTTGTTTTGTTTATGTTGGATGGTGTAAGTAAACTATACAGATATTTCTCCCAATAGTGTGGCCATGAAAATAGTAGAGAGAAAAACACTTTCAAGTATATGTCTTACAATTAGGAGTTCCCAACCATCCCTAACCTTAAAATTCTTTGAATTCATTGAGATAGCAAGGGCTAGTGTTAGACATTGCTTTCCTTGTGTGGAAACAATGGGGCACCATATTGCACCCACACTTTCCCCTCTCTTTGACCAATATACTTGTGCATTATTGGTTTCTTGACTGTCACTGGTTTATTGGTGGAAGGTAGGGCCCAAGTGGCTCCCAATTCATCATGCATGGGGCATGCTAGTAGAACTCCAAAAGTCGTTGTAGTGGTCTATTTTCATCATTATTATTTTTAGTTTGTACAACTCTCTACAAGGATAAACTAGTATGTACGAGTGTGAAAGAAACATGTATAGAGAAAATTAGTGCACAAAGCATGCCCAAATTTAGTATAATATCATTAGGGACTAAGCTTTAAATCCTTTCCACTATAAATATGCTAATTCAGGCTAGTTTTAATTTTTTGGCCAATATATTCATGTTAGATTTCAAGAATCAAACATGTTGTTGGACAAATGGAATCACTTCATGAACAACTTC
>JASDQU010439067.1:139790-162854 GCA_032191745.1 Picea mariana | reverse complement strand
CCGAATCAGCGGGAGCCGTCGATCAGGACAGGGACACGTGGCATCAGATCCCGGATATCGAGGTTCGGCGTTTTGGGGTTTTCGACCACAAGGAAATTTTGTATCATGGATTCGCGATCCACAAAATCCCAAAGAGGACGTGGCAAGGTGGGTCCCCAAGACATAGTGGGAGACAGGTGGCGTTGAGCCGAGAGATCGGCATTTCGACACTCAGGGTTTTGCATTGCATATGAATTGCGTTCGCGTGAACCGTGAACCCCCGAGTTGCGATATCCCGATATCCGAAAGGTTGACCCCGTTGACCATCGGGGTTCGGGGTTTTGGAGTTACATGTGATTGTGTTCATAAAGTTCGCGAGACCACGAATTTCGATTTCCCGATTTCCGAAAGGGGAATCACCGGAGGAGTGTACTGTGGGTAGTGGACTCCCGGGTGGAGTTGGAAGAGCGTTGACTCTTCGGGCCAGTGAGAGAAGAAGGTCCTGGTGGGAGCAGCTTTCTCGATGAGGGTAGGGTTGCATCAGGGTGGTATCAGAGCCCTGAAGTCTTGTCTGTATACTGCAGGTGAGAGGTGTGAAAGAGGAAAGGAAATCACTCTGATACACATGACTTGTGTCAGCGTGGTATCAGAGTGGGAGTGTCTTTGTTTTTGAAATAGAGACAGAAGAGACATAATGCCGCCTAGGAGGGAGAGGCAGTCACCTGATCGTGAGGACAGGGATGCCCGAAGAAGGGGTAGACCAGCAGGAAATCGAGCAGGGAATCTAGAGATGGAGCGTCAGATACGAGATCTCAGGGCGAGACTCAAAGATATGGAGGCCACCCAGAGGCATGGAGCCGACACAGGGGAGTTCAGCTATTCTGAGGTTGAGGAGGAGGCTGGACATGATGAAGGGGAGGTCTCAGCAGAAGATGCCTTGACAGAGAGGTTAATCAGAGCTATCTCCAGGATGAGCTCGAAGACAAAGATGGACATTCCCATCTATGAGAAAAATTTGAACATAGAGGAGTTGCTGGATTGGATCCGAGCACTCGATACCTACTTCGATTATGAAGATATCGAAGAGGATAAAAAGGTGAGGAACACTATCATGAAGCTGAAGGGACATGCAGCCTTATGGTGGGACGAGCTGCAGGCGGACAAATGTTCCAAGGGAAAACAAAAGATCAAAAGCTGGGATCGGATGATCGCCAAGATGAAGGTGAAGTTCATTCCGAGGGACTACCAGATCACTCTGTTCCGGCGCATGCAGAACCTGAGGCAAAAGTTGATGACGGTGAAAGAGTACACCGAGGAGTTCTACAGGCTCAACATTCGAGCTGGTCATCGGGAGAGTGATGACGAAAAGGTGGCGAGATACCTGAATGGTCTTAGGTATGACATCCAGGATGAATTGAGCATGGTTACCATCTGCACAGTTGAGGATGCGTACTAGATGGATATAAGAGCAGAAGAAAAGCTGAGCCGTAAGAAGGGACAACGAGGGTGAGGCAGAAGCCAGCCACGAGGAAAAGCTGTTGTTCAAGAGAGAACACAGAAGCCCAAGGAGGATTGGAAAAAGCCTCAAGGAAAAGCTGAAAGAGGTGGAACCTCACAGCAGAGGCAGCAAAATTTTGAGCCGAGGAGGCAGCGACCGGATCAGCAAGGAGATTACGCTAATGCCAATACATTTCCTCATACCCGAGGTAGAGGCAGAGGTCGAGGAGGATTCATCACATGTTTTACGTGTGGTAAATATGGTCACAAAGCAGTGGACTTCCCAGAGAGGAAGATGGACAGAGGAAATGCTCATGTTGCTGAGGTGCAGAGGCGTGATGTTGAAGATGAAGACATTGGAAGTGGGAAGTCACTAACAGTGCATAAAGTTCTCTTGAAACCCGAGAAAGAGATGGAGGATACAGCTCAGAGATGTAGACCGTTCCGGACGACTTGCAAGACCAAGGGCAGGAAATGCAAGGTCATAGTGGACAGTGGGAGCACCGATAATCTCGTTTCGACCGAGATGGTGGAGAAACTGGAGCTGAAGACGAACAAACACCCGAGTCCATACAAAGTGACGTGGCTRCAGAAAGGACACCRGGTATGTGTTACAAAACAATGCTTGGTAAATTTTAAAATGGGTGAATATAGAGATGAARTCTTGTGTGATGTYATWCCCATGGATGTCTGTCATGTTTTATTGGGWAGACCATGGCAGTATGATAGACATGTGGTTCATGATGGGAGAATGAACACATACACCTTGGAGAAGGATGGGARATCACATAYATTGCWTCCGRKGAARGATAAGGWRGTSAARCCRGAAGTKARCARYACSATACTTCTYATGAGTGGRAAGGARCTTCTCACAGAGCTGGAGAAGRATGAGGATCCACARTTCTTTGTTGTYAGGAARCCGAGRATTRTYCTGACAAGCACAAGAGTGGACGACTTGCCRGAGGAGATTCARCAACTGCTGGGAGAGTTTGCTGACATCATCRTGGATGAACTGCCGCGTTCATTGCCACCGATGAGGAGTGTGAGTCACCACATTGACCTCATACCCGGAGCAAGTTTGCCGAACAAGGCAGCGTACAGGCTGACACCTCTGGAGAACGAGGAAGTCAAGAGGCAGGTTCAGGATCTGCAGGATAAGGGACTAGTGAGAGAGAGTCTTAGTCCATGTGCCGTTCCAACGGTACTGAGTCCGAAGAAGGATGGAGGCTGGAGGATGTGTACAGACTCTAGGGCCATAAACAAGATCACCATCAGGTACAGGTTCCCATTGCCGAGAATGGACGACTTGATGGATTTCCTGAGTGGGGCAAATTACTTCTCCAAGATCGATCTCAAGAGCGAATATCATCAGATCCAAATGAGAGAGGGGGATGAGTGGAAAACAGCATTCAAGACAAACGAGGGTTTTTACGAATGGCTGGTCATGCCGTTTGGCTTGACAAATGCACCGAGCACTTTTATGCGGCTAATGAATGACGTCCTATGGGAGTTCATTGGCAAATTTGTGGTGGTGTACCTGGATGATAAACTGATTTTCAGTAAAACCAGGGAAGAACACTTGAGGCATTTGGCCATAGTGATGAGAAGACTGCAGCGGGAGAAGCTGCTGATTAATTTGAAGAAATGCTCGTTCATGCAGACAGAACTCATATACCTGGGTTTTGTAATTTCGGCGAATGAGTTAAAGATGGATAATGAGAAGGTGAACGTGATCAGGAATTGGCCATCACCGAGAAATGTTTTTGAGGTACGGAGCTTCCATGCTTTGGCAAGCTTCTACAAAAAATTCATTCAGAATTTCAGCGGAATCAGTGCAGCGATGATGGATACGGTGAGGAAGCGGCACAAGATTTTTCAGTGGACAGCCGAGGCTGAGAAAAGCTTCAATCTGTTGAAGCGAAAGATAACTGAGCAGCCAATTCTGGTGCTGCCAGATTTCCATAAAACCTTCCAGGTGAAGTGNACCATCAGGTACAGGTTCCCATTGTCGAGAATGGACGACTTGATGGATTTCCTGAGCGAGGCAAATTACTTTTCAAAGATAGACCTCAAGAGCGGATATCATCAGATCCGGATGAGAGAGGGAGATGAATGGAAAACAACATTCAAGACCAACGAGGGTTTGTACGAATGGTTGGTTATGCCGTTTGGGTTGACAAACGCGCCAAGCACTTTTATGAGGCTGACGAATGAAGTCCTGCGGGAATTCATTGGCAAATTTGTGGTTGTATACCTGGATGATATTTTGATCTTCAGTAAAACCAGGGAAGAACACTTGAGGCATTTGGCCATTCTGATGAGAAGACTGCAGCAGGAGAAGCTACTGATTAATTTAAATAAGTGTTCCTTCATGCAGACACAACTCATATATCTCGGTTTTGTAATCTCAGCAAATGAGTTGAAGATGGATCCTGAGAAGGTGAATGTAATCAGGAATTGGCCATCACCGAGGAATGTTTTTGAGGTAAGGAGATTTCATGGTTTGGCGAGCTTCTATAGGAAGTTCATTCGAAATTTTAGTGGAATTAGTGCCGCCATGATGGACACTGTGAAAAAGCGGCATAAAATTTTTCAGTGGACAGCCGAGGCTGAGAGGAGCTTCAATCTGTTGAAGCGGAAGATCACAGAGCAGTCGGTGTTAGTGCTGCCTGATTTTCAGAAGACCTTCCAGGTGAAGTGTGATGCCAGTGGGTATGCTGTTGGAGGGGTTTTAAGTCAGGATGACAGACCTGTGGCATACTACAGCAAGAAGCTGGATGATGCGAAGTTGAAGTACTCCACGTACGACAAAGAATTCTATGCCATCATCCAGGCATTGAAAAAGTGGAGGCATTGTCTCATACCCAAAGAATTTGTGTTGTACAGTGATAACCATGCACTGCAATTCGTGAGCCAGCAGGAGAAACTGAACCAGAAGCATGCGAAATGGGTAGAGTATATGCAGAATTTCACATTCGTGATCAAGCATATTTCGGGGACTGCGAACAAGGTAGCTGATGCCTTGAGCAGGAAGTGCTTGTTGCTGCAAGAGTTCAGGGTCAAAACCTTGGGTTTTGAAAATTTAAAAGATATGTATGCAGGTGACGCAGACTTTGGCAAGGCATACGAAGCAGCCGAGAATCCATTTCTCAGAGATAGGAGCCCATGGATTGACTACCTGATCCAGGATGGATTGCTTTTCAAAGGCAATCAATTGTGCATTCCAGATTGCTCTATGAGAGAGAATTTGGTACGAGAAAAGCACAGCGTGGACTAGCAGGTCATTTCGAACATGACAAAACATTCGCCAAGCTGAGCGAATCTTATTATTGGCCTGGCATGCAGGTAGATGTCAAAAGGTTTGTTGACAGGTGTCGGATATGTCAGCATGCCAAAGGCTGGAAGCAGAACACAGGGTTCTATCAGCGGTTGCCTATACCAGAGAGGCCATGGGAGGCCATTAGTATGGATTTTGTTTTGGGATTACCGAGAACACAGCGAGGAGTGGATTCCATCTTTGTGGTGGTGGACAAGTTCTCGAAGATGGCACATTTTATCCCATGTCATAAGACCAGCGATGCCACACACATCGCAAATTTGTTTTTCAAAGAAATCGTGCGATTGCATGGATTGCCGAGAAGCATAGTCTCGGATCAGGATACCAAGTTCATAGGTCATTTTTGGAGGACGCTATGGAAGAAGCTGGGGACTGACTTAGCATTCAGTTCTGCTTACCATCCGCAAACAGATGGACAAACAGAGGTGGTCAACAGAAGCTTAGGAGATCTGTTGAGAAGTCTGGTGACGGAGCATCACAGCAATTGGGATCAGATCCTACCACAGGCAGAATTTGCGTACAACGATTCGGTGAATCGAAGTACAGGTAAGAGTCCGTTTCAGATTTTATATGGAACACAGCCGAGAGGAGTGTCTGAGCTCAGGGAGCCAGAAGAGGCTGAGACTAGCAGTGCGAGAGCTGAGAAGTTCGTTGAGGCAATGAAAGAACTTCACACGCAGGTGAAGCAGCGGTTGCAGAAGACGAATCAGGAATATAAGCGCAGAGCTGATCAGAGGAAGAGACAACTTCAGTTTGAAGTTGGGGACATGGTTCTGGCGCATCTGAGAAAAGAGAGGTTCCTAAGGGGAACATACAACAAGCTCAAGATGAAGAAAATCGGGCCATGCAGAATTCTGAGGAAATTCAGCGAGAATGCATACGAGCTTGAGTTGCCAGAGGGCATCGGAATATCTCTGATTTTCAACATTTCAGATTTATACCCCTACAGGGCTGATGAAGCAGAGGCTAGAACTGAGGAACCAGTGATCCAGTGGAAAAAGCAATTACCAGTTGCACAGAGACCTGAGATGGAGTGCATACTGGACAAAAGAGTTGGAAGAAAAACCAGGAGAAAGCAATATTTTGAATACCTGGTGAAATGGAAGAATCACCCAGTGGAGGATGCCAGCTGGGAAACAGAGACAGTCATACAGAAGCATGGGCATAGTGTGCAGGAGCTCATGGACAGGAGCCCATGAAACCTTTTGAGCCGAGGAGTATGATGCAGAAGCATCGCTCACCTACCAAGCAAGCCAGCGCGTGAAAAGAGAACATACAGCTGGACAAGCCAACAAACCTAAAATTTTTGAATTCTACCTTGGTATTGTTGCGCTGCCATTTAACTAAGGGCATTCAAAGACGAGCGCACTTGTATTATGTTATAGATAGGAAGGCACTTAATACTATTAAGGCTGATAGGTAGAAATTAACTGTAGATTAGACAGTTCTAGCTTTTGAGAGGGAAAACGGAGTATAGACACCCTCCCTTGTACATTGTATTATCATTCTGGCAGACAGGAGAAAGAGAGAACAGAACAGAGAGCTTGTGAAGAAACTCCATGTACAGATATTGAATTAATAGGAAAAGCTTTGATTCAATTCCATGGATGTGTTTGATCTCTGTGTGTTGTTGATATTATGCTTTTGCATGCTTGCTTCCTTTTATGCTTATCTTTTATATGTTGCATATGTGATTTCCTATAAGGTTAGAAACCTAAGGGAATGAGGAAATGAGTTTCAATTGATTCTCTGCTTAAGCCAGGAGATTCCTGCATAGAGTGCAGTTGAATTCCTCCGCATAGAGTGCGTTGAGGAGGCTGAGCAGTTGAACTTTGTTCTCTGTTGCCCAATGTTATGTTGGGTTGTTCGAACCGTGCAGGTGAGTGCAGGTCGAATTGAAGTCACCGAGTCGAGTCAGAAGGAAGGAGGACTGGATTGTGTTAGCAGGGGGGACACAGGTCTAGACGACTCTAACGCTTTGAGAGCTATCGAAAGTCGAACATAGGAGGAACGTGAGAAGTCTCTGAAGGAGTCAAAGAGAGACAAAGCTTAGGATAGATAGTTCCTTACAAGCATCTCAGGAACGGGCCTGGAAGAATACCTTTGTATCGCTGAGGGAACAGACTCCAGTGGAGTTCACACAGGAAAAGGGTGGCGAAGCGGAGGAACTCTTCAGAAGGAGGAGAATCGATGACTTAGATTTGTCAAGGAGAAACCCAAAATCCTGAGGACCGTCCGATCGTGGAGGAGTTGCACGGGAGATAACCTATGAGCACAGGTGTGGAGAACCAAAGTCCATCGGACTTCAGGGATTCGGCATTCGGGGATTGATAAGGTGAGAGTTCTACACCTCGTGAAATCGCGAGTCGCGATTCCCCAAATCGATCTGGACCATTGATCAGACAGGGACACATGGCATGAGATCCCTGAGGATCGGGATTCGGCATTCGGCGTTTCCGGAGGAAAGAGTCTCATACTCTCTGAAACTGCAACCGGCGATTTCCCGAATCAACGGGAGCCGTTGATCATTGGACGGACAGGTGGCATGAATCCGGAGAGATCGGGGTTTCTGCGTTCGGGGGATGGCGAAGTAAGAGTTTTATGCCCCGTGAAATCGCGACCGGTGATTTCCCGAATCAGCGGGAGCCGTCGATCAGGACAGGGACACGTGGCATCAGATCCCGGATATCGGGGTTCGACGTTTCAGGGTTTTCGACCACAAGGAAATTTTTTATCGTGGATTCATGATCCGCGAAATCCCGAAGAGGACGTGGCAAGGTGGGTCCCCAAGACATAGTGGGAGACAGGTGGCGTTGAGCCGAGAGATCGGCATTTCGGCACTCGGGGTTTTGCATTGCATATGAATTGTATTCGCGTGAACCGCGAACCCCCGAGTTGCGATATCCCGATATCCGAAAGGTTGACCCCGTTGACCATCGGGGTTCGGGGTTTTGGAGTTACATGTGATTGTGCTCATAAAGTTCGCGAGACCGCTAATTTCGATTTCCCGATTTCTGAAAGGGGAATCACCGGAGGAGTGTACTGTGGGTAGTGGACTCCCAGGTGGAGTTGGAAGAGCGTTGACTCTTCGGGCCAGTGAGAGAAGAAGGTCCTGGTGGGAGCAGCTTGCTCGGTGAGGGCAGGGTTGCGTCATAAGGGAAGATGAAATTCATGATATTCTACATGCCTGCCATGATGGTCCTTATGGAGGACACTTCGCAGACAATAGGACCACTTACAAAGTGCTACAATCTAGTTACTACTGGCCTCATATTTTTCATGATGCTAAAACCTATGTATCCAATTGTGATGAATGCCAACAAATCGGTAAGCCTACTGCAGGATACCAAATGCCACTTCAAGCCCAAGTTGTTATTGAGCCTTTTGAGAAGTGGGCATTAGATTTTGTAGGGCCCATTAACCCTGCATCTAAAAAGAAAAAGTATATACTTGTATGCACCGACTGTGTGACTAAATGGGTTGAAGTAAAAGCTTTACCAGCTACAAGTGAACAATCAGTGGTAGACTTCATTTTTAATGATATGTTTACTAGATTTGGTGTACCTCGAGAGATTATGACTGATCAGGAACTCAATTTACCTCTCATCTAGTTAAATCTGTTATAGAACAGTACCAAAGCAAACACAGGAAATCTACACCCTACCATCCACAGGCAAATGGGCAAGTAGAATCTACCAACAAAGTTATTGAGTCCATTCTTACCAAAACAATACAACTACACCACAAGGATTGGGCTGATAGATTATTAGAAGCCTTATGGGCTTATAGAATCACCTGGAGGAATACAACAGGACATACACCCTATGAGTTGGTGTATGGGAAGTAGGTGCTTCTCCCCATAGAATTCCAGATCAAAACCTGCAGGACTACAGTACAAGTTGGAATGAACTTGGATGAATCCCAGCAACAAAGACTCTTGCAGCTTAATGATTTGGATGAAATCAGGTAGGAATCACTTCAAAGAACCACCCTCATTCAAGAGAAGAGAACAAAATGGCATGACAAGTATCTCAAAAAGAAAAAATTTCAACAAGGAGATTGGGCCCTACTGTATGAAAGCAGATTCAAGAACTTCAAAGGTAAGTTAACTACTTGTTGGATGGGACCTTACAAAATTGACACTGTCTGCGATAATGGTTCAATCAGGATAAAGACAATTGATGAACAACAAACACCACTACTTGTGAATGGTCACTGGTTGCGAATTTACAACAAACCTCTGTCAAAAGAGGAATTCATGACTCGTATACTACATAATTCAGATATGTAGGTGATCAGTAAGGAAGGAGACCCTCCTACTGATCCACGTTGATTGATTGGTTTATTTGAAACTTTTGTACATAGGTGCGGATCAAGTTTTGTTAATAAGCTGAAGGTAACAAGAGATTCTTACCTCCTTTTGTTTTACTTTCGCAATTGTTTTTGTAAATAAATTTCTATAATTTATTTGATCCTTCATGAACTTGCTAAACATCAGTTTGTAGGCATCAACAATATTTTGTTCTTCTTCGATACCAGAAATCCTATTTTGGTCTGGTACCGGCAGTCCGGTACCAGAAGTCTGTCCTTCTACAGTACTATCAGGACAGATTACCTAATTGACAAATCATGCTATGCATATTTCAAAATCTTATGTCAATTAATTTGAAGTACGAAGCCATGCAACAACCACTTAAGCTAGAACCAAGAAGCCAAATGCAGTATCAAATGGCAACCCTTGTGAAGCAATAATTTCTTTTGGTTCTATTGAAAACTAAAGGGAAGTATTTTGATTTCTTTTGGTTCTGTTGCTAGCTAAAAAGAAGTATTTTAATTTCTTTTGGTTCTGTTGCTAGCTAAAAAGAAGTATTTTAATTTCTTTTGGTTCTATTTCTAGCTAAAAAGAAGTATTTTAATTTCTTTTGGTTCTTTTTCTTAAAAACAAAGAGGGACACAATCTTTACCTATGAATGCTCAAAGAACCATAATCCGCTTCAAAGACTAGAAGTTTCCTTTATCCAGTATTTCAACATGATTAAAGGGACAAAAATATATTAGCCTACAAGTAACTATCTCACCCTAACTAGACTTCAATAGTATTCATTGGATTATCTTACTAAAGAGTAACATATGAGTATATGAACACTCTCTACCATGGGCACACTAGGAAAACTTTTATGGAAGAGGATGTACGAGCACCCTAAGGAAACTTTAGGTCATTCTCTTATGGAAAAAATCAGACAAAATTATACATAGTTGGTGTCATTTTGTCATCGACGTTTCGAATCCAAATCGGGATTCATCATCAGGACTAATCGTCAATTAGAGAGCTAATTAAAAAACATAGTACTTTATCTATCACTAATTAAACCATATATTTACCCTAATCCTATGACACTTTATATATTAATATTCCTTACATCCTAAACACTTAAAAACTTGAACCATAAATCAAATTCATAACATTATCCTAATCAGTTCTAATAATGAATATCCTACAAAATTCACTTTTTAATCCTTAAATCCACTTAGAATATCTATTAGAATTATACATTCTTATGTATTAAGATAAAATTCAATCTAAAGCTAACCCTAGATTTATTTTTTACTTACTAAATTTAAAAACTTTTCAAACAAACTATTCGAAACCCTAGACCTATATGCATTATCACTTATGTTATATTAATTATTACTAATTATCTTTAGATTATTAGGTTATAAATAAAAACACTACAAAACAAATACTAGAAAACCCTAGAACTTTATACCTATCTAAAGATATCAACATCTATAAAATCACTCATGATTTATTACTAATTATTACTAATCATCTTAATTTATTAAGTTCCTTAATCTCTATTATAAATTAAAATATAAAACAAAATACTATTAAGTGATATAATATAATTAAACTCCTTCTAAACCTAAAAATTTAAATTATTTATATTAATTTAAAAAAAACTTTAATTAGTTATATTATTCACTATTAAAAGTTACGTTTAAATTTATTAATAATTAATTTGTTTTATTTAGCTCCGCATTTAGGGTTACTTTAGCCGACCTGGTTATCTTATTTACTATCCTGCATATACACTATTAATGACTAAGATCAGCTAGCTCTCTAATTGACGATTAGTCCCGATGATGAATCCTGATTTGGGTTCGAAACGTCGATGACAAAATGACACCAAATGTGGATTCTCCAGCAAATGATTTTGAAATTCCTCACCACAGAAATCTGAAAATAGTAAAATTATACATCTGGATCACTTTAAAGAAATAATGTGCATAAAAAGTTTATTTTTCCTTCAGACAAATCTTTAAAAGATATTCAAAGAAGAGCATATACCTTCCAACCCAATACCATCCCAGACTGTAAAAAAGGTTTTCAGATGAGCCTCCCCTGTCACCATGCAAAGAACTCTTTAATAAAAACTAAAATAGGTGACTATGGACAAGAAGCCTCTAACGGAAAAAGGGTTTAAGAGACTAACCCACTGGGATACTGAACAGGTCTGCTGGCAGCGGGTATTGGTCTGTGGTATGACTAGGCAAACCCATCAGGGTACTGAACAGGCCTACTAGCAATGGGGCATTCTACCTGGGGAAGGGATCTCTCACTAATTATCACAACTACCCCACCGAAGTACTGAACAGGCTTGCTGGCAATGGGTTCTGGTTGAGAAATGTCTCATCTATACTTGTCTGATCGAAAAATTCACTTTTGTCATCTAAAAAGCACAGGTCACTATTGAAATTTATGAGATACAAACTCCATATTAATAAGCAACATAATTACTACAAGCAAATGTCCATTTGAGAATTACCCTAAGTCAACTTACCAGTCTGGCATCTAAATCCTACATTACCTAAGAAGGAAACTTCTTAAGAGTGGAGCCCTAACTAGGGAGTCTAATCTACTTATACTGTGAAATTTATCTATAACATCTAATGATAGTAAATCTCTGAAGCAAGTTAGGTTGGATCTGTTCTTCTGGCGAACATATAAAAATTCCCCTGTTTTCATTGTTGAATGCTACCTTTGTCAATAAGCCATCAAAAGAAAGGCAATTTCAATTTTTAGGCACGAGATCATATGCTAGGTGATAAATGTAATTCTGAAATTTGATTGGTTTCTTTTTCTCTTATCATCTTTTCTCCATTATGATACAGAATGTTGAATCTTCTTGCATACAGATATGCAACATCCTTGGCATGGGGGAAGGTCAAAGAGATCCTTTAGAACTCTTTTTCAGACTCACATCTCACCTTCATAAACCAGCATGATCACCCTGCAGAACCAAATACAAAAGAAGATAAGCACAGAATAAAAGAAGTACAGGAAATTCTCGTACCAAGCTTTCAAAAAACTCTAGTCTAAAACGATGAATTCTGATAATCTACAAGCAGTCACACATGCTATGGGTATTGATCATACAAAGGTAAAAGCAAAGGTAACATGGTATTTATTTTCCTCTTCTCATAAAACTACAATAGGTATGAAATTATACACTAGATATTATGACCTTAGTATTAAAACCATGCACCTATCCCTCATACCCATATGCCTAAACTTAATCAATCCTCTCATAAGTGCTCGAAAATGGTTAAGGGAAAAATCACATCAAAGCATGAATATGAAGCATGTCTAGTAATGATAGGCCACGAATGTATTTCATCCTTAAGAAAATCATGAACTTATCTTGTGTCAAGAACCATGATCCAACATCAAATTCACCACTCAGAAGTCCAATCACCTATCCCAAAATGATTCTTTGACACCCAACGTCTTGTCCTCATCATTACATTAACAGGTAGAAATGAAATGGATTATCTGGGTGGCGAAGCCATTCAGATAAGCCTCATCTTGTCTTAAATTTTCCTTGCGGAATCCTTATTAGAACTTACCATTCGCATTATCGACACCATCACCATATTTCCGTTATCATTACCTTTCTCCAGTTCCAAGCCTACTCCTCTCCGGTACCAAACCCTTACCCTCATCAATTGATTAAACCTTTGCGCTACATCCTGATCCTTTTTTCACAACTTATCATGATGTTCGTAAGTAGACATGAACAAGTCTTCCAAATTTATAGAGAAACCAAGGAATTCCAACTATGTCGAGAGAAATATGCTAGATCAAGATGGATGCCATTTTTGGATAAATTCATAGGCTGGCACGAGAAGATATCTCACGAATTTATTCAGGGTTATGATGGAGAGATTGCGCATATATGCAATCTATAGCTAACAATCAATGAAGAAACCATAAGGGAGGTCATGAGATTACCTAACAGAGGAGCCAAATACTTCAAAGGTGTAGGAATCAACAAGAAGATGTGCCAATGATTTTTGAAAGAAGACCATCAACATCCCGATTGGAAAAAGGGGATCCCTAGGAACTATATCAAGGAAGAGTATCATCCAATGATTACTAGTCTTCAACGATTCGTCACTTGTGAGGGCAGGTATGTTGTGACCTTCATATATCATCTTAGGATTCTATTACACTTTGAAGGAGGCCCTGAAATTTATTTCCCATATTTTCTATGGATGAGTTTGAACAAAATGGTAAGAGGTATCAAATCCCTGTCCAAAACTGAGAAGACTAGCATTTACCATCAAGTTCTCATTAAAATGTTAGTTTTACATTAACTTAGGAAGCATAGGATTAGTTGGAAAACCCTTATCACTCAACACCTTCCCACAGAAAACAAACCTGTCGAGGAAGCCCAGCATGCTCCAAAGAAAAATAAGGAACCTCAAAAGAAAAATGGCAAGAAGGATAAGGCAACTCCATCATCATCCAGGACAGTGAGCCAACACGAAAAAGCTAGTAGACAAGAAGGGTCCTCTCCCACAGTCAATAAGACTTTTAAAAGTCCTGAATCAAAAGGTAAAACCAAATTAGTAGAGGAGACTTCAATAGTGGCAGTTGAGGAGAAGGGCCATTAGACAAAAACTATGAAGAAAGGGAAGCATAGCTAAGAAACTAAAAGTAAACAGTCTATAGAACAGTCCCCTGTCACCATTTCACAAATAGAAAAGAAGAAAAGGAAGCCTGTGAGCACCCCTGATCCAGTACCTCCTTGTAAGAGAACCACAAGGAGCATGGAAAAGAAGGGCAAAACAATTGTCAGTCCTCATACACAGGAAGATCCAATCAATCTTACCTCTCCTTCTGAAGACTTATCAGTCCAGGATGACATCCCTAGTTTGACCGAGGAACAAGCCACTACTACCTTATGTGGGATGAGGGAGGAAGTCAAAGAATTAGAATGCATCCAGCCAGTAATGATGGAGTCAACAAAGACCTTGACAAAAGAACAAATGAAGAAAAATATTGGGGAACTCCAAAAACAAAATCAGGAACTCAAACAAGAAGTAAAGGAATACCAACTATTGGACAGGTATATCAAAAAGGAAAACGAGCAATTGAAAGCAACCAGCCAATAACTTCAAGATGACCATGAAGAAACTTCTAACAAGCTCAAGAAGGTAATACGAATCCTACAATACGTTAGGGTCATAAAAAGGGAGCTGAAAGAAGAGGCCTTAGCCATCAACATCATTGATCCACCGAAGTAAAGAATGCAGTCTCAAGTTTTGAAGAAATTTTGGGTTTGTTTTCAGTTGCATGAGGACATGCAATGATTTTGGCATGGGGGAATGTTGAGACCCTAAATTAACATCCCCACTACCCTATTATACTCCTCATCTATACATTTTTGGCTTACCTAAGCTTGGGTGAATGACAAGAATGCTACCATTAGCTATTGATAAGGTCATAAGGTAAAGTGTGATTAATTCATGCATTTTGTGGTTTATTGAGCTAGGAAATTAAATGTTTCATGTACTAATACTTCAATTTTCTATGTATATTCTTTGACCTCTAGATAAATCCATCCTTCCTGTACCAGCTCAGCTATCCGGTACTTGTGCACCAAGACTTCCACTGTCTGAATCCGGTACCAAGCACATACGGTACTGAATCTCACTTGTTGCGATCTGGTACCAATGGTCATGGACTGTCATGATCCGGTACCATCATTTGCGCACTATTTTGATCTGGTACCACCATTTTCACACTGTCGTGATCTGGTACCATCTAACTGTTGTGACCAGGTACCAATATAGAGAGCCAAATGTACCAAGTTTAGTCCAGATCACGCCCAAGACAATTGTTAGATGTTTATTTGCTTTAGCAAGGCTATGTTAGAATAATTTGTTGATTGTCTCATCTTCATGCACTTTGTGTCATGAGGATTAAGATAAAAGATGTAACCGAATATTTAAAATTAACAATTGACTGATTTGCAAATCATTTCACCTCCTTGTGTTTCACGACTAAGACTATTAAATAGTCGTGGCAAGGATGGTGGAAAGGTGGAGAGAGTTATAATATTATAGCATATGAAGCAGCGTGTTATATTGCAAAACATATTCTGAGTGAATATTAATAGAAAGACATCATTTATCTTCATGTCTTGATTTTCTATGATTAAATGTGAGTTGAGTTGTTAGCATAAGTTTGCTTCTATGTTTGAAATTTGAATGAGAGTAATGTGTGGGTTGAAAGCAAGCTTACTATAGACTCCAGCCGCTGACCTGTTGAAGCGGCAAGGGCCCACCACCCAACAAGGGTCAACATCTTTGTAGATTNTTAAATTAGCTGAAGCTTTAATTCTCTCAGATGATAGCAGTACAGCTTAGAGTAGGATTTCCATTATATGATTTCTTAGAGATCTTTACTCGCTCTACTTTTGCATATGAACTATTTTTATGAATTTGATTTTGTTTCATAGAAATGAATGTTGGCAGTAGTAGTCAAACATATTTGAAGGAGATCTAGTGAAGTTCACAACAGCACATTTTGAACCACAACATACTTATTATATTGATTGTTGAACTACCCATGCTATGTCTTGATTATTGATGTGTGATTTCCCTTTCAGAAGTGTGGATTGCATAGTTAGTTTTTTGGGTCAGATAGTAGAGTTGATCTATCAAACCAACTCCATATCATACTTGCATGTGCCATAATAAAGTAGATAGCCTCTCTGTGAAAGACAACCAAAGTGCATTTCAGTTTGCTATTTTGTTCCGTTTCAAGCATACATAATTTAGAATAGTTCTATACTCATGACATTAGAATTACCTTTCTTACTGGTGTCTTGTAACTCTGTTGATTACGAATCCCGGATTGATAATTAATGAGTGCATTATACTAAACATATGAGAAACACAACAAGGACTTAGGTCTTCTTTCCATTAGGAGGAAAGACGAATCTGGATGAAGAGTAGTTGCATAATGGAGCATGGTAGCAGCTTCAGTGGGTTGAATTTCTTTGGAGAAATTGTAATACATACTGGAAAACCTTCTACCAAATATAGAAATAGTATCATTGCTCTACTTTTTTACGGGCATAGAACTCTGTAAGTTGTTGATCCAAATATTTATTCCTTCCCCAAAACTTTAAAAAAACATCTTTAAATTCCTCCCATGAGATAATTATCTCTAGCTACAAATGTTTAAACTAGTTTTTGGTATCACCCTTTAAGGATTAAGAGAAGGCTCTCATACAAGCATCCTCATGATCAATTTCAAACAAATCTATAAAATGCTCAAACCCTTGGATGTGTTTTTCAGCTGAAATGGCATCAGGTTCCCCGTCAAACACAGGTAAGTACTCATGGTACTTTAGAGGAAAATCGTAGAGGACTTGGTGTAGCTTCAAGGGTATGTATCTATGTTGGATCTTGGAGGACGTTGGATTAGGTACAAGAGGTGAAATATCAGACTTGGCTTCATGTTGTTTATCAACTTGGTCATGGTTATCACATGGCTTAGATGGGATATTTTTATCAAAATCAGTGACACAGTGAGGATATGCATGTGAAACTTTAAGAGGAGGATACACAGTTGCAAGATTATCATGATCATCATTAGAATGCAACAGGTAAAGAAACATTAGTTTGACATGTTTAAGGAAGGACCAGAGACAACTTATAACAAACAATAAAATGCCTTGGAAAAAATCCAAATTTAAGTACTTGTTTTCTTCCATAATATCTTTTCATACCTCTGTCAAGGGTTCTCATATTCTAGTGGAGTCTCTTAATTACATTTGAAGCTTGAGTGGAGTCACAAATAATGTTTTAGAAGATGGATTATGCGTTCAGAGTGGAGTCATTATTGAAGATTTGAATTTTTGGATTCTTCTACGAGTGGAATCACCTTCAAACTGATTTTTGATGTGTGGAGTCGCCAGAGAAGGAATAAAACCAATATGTGCCTAAGTTTTTTTTGCTCTCAGACCTTAGAACTTAACCTTGTCGTTTTTTCCCAGGGAAAATTTTTCAATTTCGTCCCTGGCAACGACGCCAGAATGTTAGCACTCTGTAATTTTTGTCTGAATGAATAGAAAAATGACAGAGGTAACGATTTCAACCTACTTTAGAGCTGGGCACTTGCTTTCTCAACTCAGAGAGGGATCTCTCGTGTCACTTGATATATCTATGGCAATCGATGGCTAGATTTGGTTTGTTTTGGGGGGTATTATAAAGTTGCTAAAGAAGTGGGGGTGACATTTGGGATATGGAGTCAGAAATGAATAATTCAGTGGCGGGTCATTAGAACTATCTAGAGGAGAAAGGATAAGTGAGGCAATGAGTCTGAGTTTTCAAATTGAAATTTGCATGGAAAAAGAAGAAAAAGGAAAACACATAACTGGTTCAGAGCATATTAAAATGAATTCTGAAATAGTTGAGAAGAGAATCACATGAATTTAAATTGCTAAGTATAGAGCATCATCAGATTAATTCCAGACTTTTAACTCTCCAATTTAAAAGAAGAAATTGAAAATGGAATTTTAAAGACACGGGAAACACACACTATGAAAGAGGACAAAACTCATATCACAACCAATTAGAATCTTTTCATAAACAGTTCAAAAAATTCTTTTGCATCATATATTCAGTTTAACTCCATGATTTTACAAAGTCTACCTATAGCGGGGGAAACCCCTCTCCTCTTTGTTCTATCCTATAAAATTTACATGCGAGATTCAAAATGACTCAACTTCCCCACAGTCTAAAGATAGAGATCGGTTACACAAAAGAGTAATGCATCACAACTATTCTTCTACTTCATAGGGAGAGTTATAAATAGGTCTGACATATCTGAGGCTTTTTCATTGAACGCCATATGTCCAAAATTTTCTATTCTCATTTCAACTAGAGAACTTATTCCAGCCTGGATATTTCTTCTTTCAGGGTGTTCAACCAGACTGGTTGATTTTCCCCAACGCTTTCGACCACCTCAGCTCTGACTCCTATCTTCTGTCGCTTGCTCCACTTTCCCCTTTCTAATTGTTTGTAGTGCTTCTCCACGTGTCTGTTGATGATTAAATCCCTCATGATAGGATTTAGTCTGACCTCTGATTATGGTTCTTTCACAGGGTCAGTATGGAATTTGGTTGCTAGTACCCATGCGATCGACTTATCTTTCTTACTCATTGATGGATTTGCCATGTTAGTCAAAAATCATGTTTCACTGGATGTTGTTTGATTGACCTAGTCCATGTCTCCCAGTTTTGCAGAAAACATGATTTTGTCTTCCTGGTCTCGTTAATTACTTCGTTTCGAAAGAAATGTTGATTGCTCAAACGGGATAAATTTGTCTATAATTTTGAGGATGATTTTCATTGAGTGTTTAATAATATACTGTGACGATAGTACTTGTCCGACTTACAGCCTATCACAATCGACTGTTAGCTTCAAAATGATTTTCCTTTGGATTTTCCTTCTGACGGCACTTACCCGACATTGCACGATATAAAGTACTTGAGCAATGGTACTGATGTGACCGAATAAGTCCTTAACTCTCCCCTTTTCGTACGCAATCTATGGGAATGACACATATCGAATGATTTTGTGACACGTGACATCATGGGTTGGAGAAAGTGGTTTTAGGTAGACCGATTTTCACCATGATGTGCTTCTGAGGGCACCACATGTCCACGAATGAAACCACAGTAGTTTTCCCCAGCCCTCCTAAGCATAATTAAACTTCGTGCTATTTCTCCACCCGATATGGGTCTCAATCGTTGATCTGGGCTACCTTGAAATCTACGGTCTGCCTAGTATTTTCTTTCACACCTCCGATATACTTGTCCATATGCCACCATATGTGACCTAGTCCTCCAAATCACACCATTTTTCTACACTTCTTTATTCCTTCACTAAATCTGAAACTCGTATTTCATGTATAATTGGTATGGTGATAATAGATGCCAAACCTTCCTCAAGATGGGATGTATACTATTTTTACTATCAAGCCACACTGATGTTGTCTTGACCTACTCACTACAACAATACAACCATCCACACCCAATTTTGGTCTGCAATCTCAAATTGTAGAGGGCCTTGTGGGATGAGGCTAGATAACACGTGGGGCCTTGAGGGACACCCTATGATCAACCTGTTGGATTGAATCTTTTCACTATTTTTCTAAAACCCTCCTAACACATGTAGACTCTACGATTGACCTCCTCCATAAAATTCCACAAATCCCCTACACAATCCGATAAACCTCCAAAACTCTCTCTAGGGTGAAGCCAAATCCACAATGAAATCAAGTGATGATTATGGATGGATCCTTCTCCTTGTATAGATAGGGTGGATATTGCACCACTAAAACAAAACTGAAATGGAAGGGTTTTTCCAAAACCTAACGAAAAATTGTCTCAAAGAGCACATCAATAAGATATCAAATAATAATACCAAAGATAAGGGTTACCCCTTTACCCTTCCTTCATTCCTTCTAGATATTTCCTCTTTTTTTGACCAAATCAAACCCTCACTTTATTTTCCCTCAAATTTAATTTAAATATAACTATTTATTTTTATTTAATTTCACTTTAGGATTTGTTATTCTTTTAACCTAGTGACACTAAATAAACCTCCTTGACTCCCTTATTTTTGTTGAATATAGCCTATGGGAGATGTATAGGCTATTAAGTCATTCTCCATCATGATCAATTGGGAGGGGAAATTACACTTTTATGGACCCTACATAGTGATCAGGGGATTTCGGGTGGTATCATATGAGCTAGATCTTCCAAAGTGTAGCAAGATGCACAACACCTTGCATGTATCCTACCTCAAGAAGGAATTGGGATAGTAGGTCATCGCTTCAAAAGATATTCATCCACTAGATGAGGAAGCGAAGTTGGTCCTAGATCCTGAGAGTATCTTTTATGTCAGATAGTGAAGGTTGATAATTATAGTCATTCAAGAGTACTTGGTTGCATTGAGAGGATTTCCCATAGAGGATGTTACTTGGGAAGGAGAGAAAATCTTATGGCACCCTCATTTGGAGTTGCTTGAGGACAAGAAATATTGGGATGGGAGGACTGCAATGTCCCCTCCTGATTGATCATGATAGAGGATGATTTAATATACTATACAACTCTTGTAGTCTATAGTCAGCAAGAACAAGGGAGTCTAGGAGGTTTATTTTGAGTCACTAGGTTAAAAGAATGACAAATCCTAAAGTGACATTAAATAAAAATAAATAATTTTATTTAAATGAAATTGGAGGGGAAAAAAGTGAGGGTTTTAATTGGTCAAAAAAGGGGAAATATCTAGAAGGCCCAAAGGAAGTATAAATAGAGGGGTAACCCTTCTCTTTGGTATTATGAATTGATATCTTGTTGATGTTTTCTTCGAGCCAAGTTTTTGTTAGAGTTTGGAAAAACCCTTCCATTTCAATTTATTTTCAGTGGTACAATATCAACCTTAGATACACAAGGAAGAGGATCCACTGGAGATCATAATGCGAGTTCATTGTGGATTTTGGATTCATCTTGGAGGGATATCAGAGGCTTATCATCTTATGTAGGGGATTTGTGGAATTTTTTGGAGGAGGATGATCGTAGAGTCTACAGGTGCCATGAGGGTTTCTTTGAAACCATGAAAGGAGTCACCCCCGCGGGTTGATCATAGGGTGTCCCATGAGGCCTTTCGTGTTGTCCAACCTCATCTCGCAAGGCCCTCTACAGTTTGATATCTCAGATTGAAATTGGATGTGGGAATTCATATTACTATAGTGAGTATTCAAAATTTGGTCGAGACAACATTGGTGAGCATTGAGATTCAGAATATCATACATCACAACTTGAGGAGGTTTTTGCATCATCACCAATTTTCTTGATTCATTCTCTATTAGTAGATATTGTAGTTACTTTCACCTACTAGATTTGTTGTGTTTAGGAGGTTTTATGTAGCTATTGTTACAACCATTAATTATCTTTGTATTGTTTTGATTTGGGTTCTCAAACCATAATAATATGCCTTGGTTATATTCTCAATTATGTATGTAATATATGCATGTGATATGTTTTTCTATCTATGATTCATATGCAAAATGTTTGTAAGAAATTTCCAATATCTCTAATGCAAAGTGTTTGATAAAAAATACACTAGAAAAGAAATACTTGGATCACAAACATATTATTTTTAGTTGGGTACATTACACAATGCTATTGGGCAGAGCATTGCATAATAAAATAAGTATTTCAGTCGGTCAGTTTTATAAACATCCCTCGCTAGTATTATAAGAAGGGAACTTTAGATTGATATATTAGAATTCATGTGTGATCCAAATGGATATCGGTGGCCACCCACCTTTTCCAACTGGCTCAAAACAATTTTCTATCAATTTTGGCAATTTACTATTTTTAGCAGTTTTAACTTTTGGGGCCATATTGAGGGCCTAAATGAAGGTTTTTCAGGATCAAGCTTCTCAATGATAGCTGAAGGAATCATTGAGCCCCAAAAATTAATATCCTCAACGATGCTTTTCCAACAGGCTATCACATGCCTAAAACAGAGATCGTATGCAAAAGTTACGACCCTAGAAAGTTGATGTACCAACTTACCCAAACGGGGCCCACATGACTTTTGGCGCTTCATCTCCTAGGGTTAGTTTTTTGGATGTATAGGGTTTTTGGAATTCTTTTTTATTGAAAAAAGGCCTTCAGAGCCTCATTGAATGCACACATCTATCACATCTCTTCTCAGAGATAAGCCACCACCATTCCAGCAAGCTTGTTTCCACTGCATTTTATAGTTTCAACTTATTTTGTTATTGAATAGAAAACCAGTTTTACTGTATCTCTGTTATTTTTTGTTAAGCACCTGTTAATAATCTGTATTCATTTCATTCTGATCATAAAATATGGATCAGTGGTATCAGATCGGTCTTCTCTTTGTCATCTTAATGCATGTCCCCAACGAGGTCGGAGTAAAAAAATTTGGGTCTCGAGCTTGTTTCTCTTGAGGACAGAAGCTCTCGCACGCCCAAGTGACCTTTTATGGAAGGAGAAAAGAAAGATGATGGGATAGGAGATCCTTTCAAATTGTTGATTGAGGAATCCCTCACACAACAGAGGAACGAGATGATGGATAGCTTTGTGCAAATCCTTCGGTGGCTACCAACAGGCGACACATCTTCTTCGAACGGAGGCGTCGCCCCCCTTCAAGGTACAAATAAACTTAGATATTCCTATATTTGAAGGTAAGATAGACGCAGATGTTGTAGACAAGTGGTTGAATCTAATAGAAGGGTATTTTTCATCCATAAATTTTCGAATAGAGAAAATATTACTTTTGCACTCCTCAAAGTCGTTCCCCATGTCAAAGATTAGTGGGAAACGTTTTGTGAGCAAAAGGAAATAGAGGAAACCTCATTATTTTCAGTCACGGCCACCTGGGAATCCTTCAGGGATTCTATTAAGGAACAATACTACCCTGTTGAAATTTATGATGACCTGTATACCAAATGGACCACACTGCGGCAAGAAAGAGACCAAGCAATGCCATATTTCACAAATATCTTCCATACCTTGTGCACCAAGATGGGTATCAAAGATTCGGAGTGACATCTGGTGCTCAAGTATTGCAGCACTATGCATAGATACATCCAGACCGAAATGGAATTTCTGGATATCTCATCCTTGGGCGCGGCCTACCGATATGCCGTCAAAATTGAGCAGAAGCTCAAACAAAAGACATGGAAATTTGGGCCTGGGAACCCCGCACAACAAAATCTAGGAAAGGGCGGCCCCAACCCATCAAACAAAGGACAGAGAAAATATGGATAGTATCAGGACGACCAGTCCAAGCCGCAAGAATAGAAGGACACCAGAAAGAAAAATAAAGATATCGGGAAGTGGTGCGACTTC
>JASDQU010439067.1:119936-139476 GCA_032191745.1 Picea mariana | reverse complement strand
ACCAACAACGTCGCACCCACAACCCTACACCATTGGATGGATCCACCAAGGAAGCGATCTCCGCATCAGCCAATAGTTCCTACTGTCGTACGGCATCAAGCCCTTCAAAGACGAGGTATTGTGTGATGTTGCTCCTCTCAAATTTTGTGATGTTCTTTTGGGCCAACATTATTTATGGAAATGTCATGTTGTATATGATTCTAGGCCTCGTAGTGTTATTATTACTTTGAACAGGAAATTGTACAGGATGCCTGAGGCAATCCCACCTAGTGTTATTTCCTTCATCTCTACTAAGCAATGCAGGAAGGTCATCTCTCAAACAGAGAAGTTTTTCTTCTTTGTGATTCGCTCTTAGAATAAGAGAAAGATCACAACCATATCCAGGGTATCTATGGCCGACCTCTCCACACAGTAGAAGCAAGTAGATAAGGTCATGGAAGAATACTCGGATATCTTCTCCTCACCTACAGAGGTACCTCTGCACTACCAAGTCAAGCACCCCATCGATATGACCCCCGGTGCATCGTTGCCCAATGGTCCATTCTATTGTCACTCTTTGTTAGAGAATGTGGAGATCAAGTGATAGATCTAAGAACTGCTCCACAAGGGGCACATTCATCCCAACTCATCACCTTGCGGGAGCCCAATCGTGCTGGTACAGAAGAAAGATAGAACATGGTGACTCTATATTGATTACCGAGCTCTGAATATAATCACAGTCAGAAACTAATACCCAATTCCCTAAATCGACGACCTCCTTGATCAACTCATGGGGGACAAATACTTCATTAAGATTGATCTAAAGTCTGGCTACCACTAGGTCCCGATAGAACAAACAGATGTATGGAAGACTGACTTCAAGTCAAAGGAAGGCCTTTTTGAATGGTTGGTCATGCCCTTTGGTTTGACCAATGCTCCAGCCACTTTCATGAGGATGATGGAAAATATCCTGCGACCATTCACCAATAATTTTGTAGTGGTGTATCTGGATAACATTCTAATTTACAGCAATACTTGGGCCGAACACTTGCAGCATATTCAGTAGGTTCTGCACACCCTGCGACAGCACAAGCTAAACGCCAACTTGGAAAAATGATCCTTCGACATGGACAGGGTCCATTACCTGGGCTACATCATTAATTAGCATGGTGTACATGTGGATCCAGCCAATATCCAAGTCATCTGTTACTAGCTAGCCCCAACAACACTCATTGAGCTCTAGAGCTTCTTGGGCCTTGCCAATTTCTATCGTAGGTTCGTGTTGGGATTCTCCCATATTGCGTGGGCCCTCAGTCGAATAAACAGGGGTGGTGGTAAGGAAAAATTTTCATGGGGCTGGTCCCAACAACAAGCGTTCGATGATTTGAAGCAGTGCTTGTGCTCAGCCCCAGTACTTTCACTACCAGACCTGCAACATCCCTTTGAGATCAAGACAGATACTTCATACTATGCTATGGGCATCGTTCTCACTCAGCATGGCCACCCCATGGCCTATCATAGTGAGACATTGTCAGATATTTTCTATAAGTACCCTACTTACGACAAAGAAATGTACTCCATTGTGAAAGCCTATCGCCAGTGGAGACATTACATTATTGGGAAGGAGACAGTCATCCACACTGATCATAAGACACTATAGTTCATGCAGACACAGGGAAAATTGCAGAATGGATGCCATCAAAAGTGGTCCACATACTTGCAGCAATTCCACCTCAACATCAAGTATAAAATAGGAAGCATCAATTGCGTTGCTAATTGCCTCAGCAGACCGCCAGTCACGAAAATCACCACGGTGCTAGACTCTTGCAGCCATGAGACATATGGATGGCCCCAACTCTATGATATAGACCTTGATTTCTCCACCACCTACCAAATGTTGGGTCAAAACGCAGTTGTCGATAATCTCCATCTTCAGGATGGGTTGTTGTGTTGTCTAGGCCATATTTTTGCTCCATCAAGTGAGTCAGCGAAGCTGATCTAGGAATCCCACTACAGTTGGGTGGTAGGACACTTCGGCATATAAAATACAGTGGCGATGCTACAGAAACATTTCTACTGGCTGAAACTTCGTCAGGAGGTCAGCAAGTATATCATGTTCTGCACTGCTTGTGCTATTGCCAAACTGACCACTAAGAAACAAGACCTGTACACCCCTCTTCCTACTCCTAACAAGCCATGGGAATCCATCTCAATGGACTACATATCGGGCCTCCCATCAACCAAGCGGGGAAATGACTGTGTTTTTGTGGTTGTTGATCTCTTTTCTAAGATAACAATTCTAGTTGCCTGCAAGAAGAGCATCACAGCATAGGCCACTGCCAAGATCTTCTTTGAACGAGTCTGGGTACATTTTGGAATCCCCAAAACCATTATCTAAAATCAAGATAGTCGATTTCTCAGCACATTTTGGTCAAGCCTCTGGTCACTGTTAGACACCAAGCTCACCAAATCCACAACCTTCCACCCCCAGACAGATGGCCAAACCAAGGTTGTAAATCAAATAATTGTGCATATCCTTCACATGTATAATTCAAAGCACCTTTGCACATGGTATGAGAGCCTCCCCTATGTCTAGCATAGCTACAATCAAGCCCTTCATAGCTCAACTGACCACAGCCCCTTTTAGGTGGGGTTGGGATTCCAACCATTGGGTCCAATAGATGTTGCACTTCCCCTTGCCGTCACCTAGACCGACTAATCTCCTGATCCAACTGAAGCTGACAAAGCCACCCGGTTCATTGAGTGGATCCATCACATCCACCAATAGGTTCAAGATATCCTACATAATTCCAATGACAAGTAAAAGCAGCGCCATGATCAACATTGAGTGCCACATAAGTTTCAGGTGGGCGACAAAGTTTGGTTGCACTTGCAGAAAAAACGCCTTACAGGACCCCATTGGAAGCTTCACACACTCCATTATGGGTTGTACACTATCACCAAGACCATGGGGGATAATTCTTTTGACCTCAATATTCCTCCTTTCCTTGGCCTGCACCCAGCGTTCAACATGGATCTCCTTTTCCCTTATTTCCCACAATTATTGGACACCTCAAAAGTAGCAGAACAACTAACACCAACAGAGCTCAAACCCAACTGCATACAACATGCATCCAATGATCATATTTTGGACACACATATCAAGGGCACTCAACAACAAAGGATCCATCTTTATCGAGTCGTCAAAGCAGGGCAGCTCCTGCACCAAGGCAAGTGGCTCACCCGAGGCCAAATTCAGCAGAAATTTCCTCATCTGATGGGGGACCTCAACGCAATGGAGAGCATTGATTCCTAATGAGGGAGGATTGATCCATATGTATATCAGTGGCCACCCACCTTTTCCAACTGGCTCAAAACAGTTTTCTGACAATTTTGGTAATTTACTATTATTAGCAGTTTTAACTTCTAGGGCCATTTTGAGGGCCTAACTGAAGGTTTTTCGGGATAGAGCTTCTAAATTATAGTTGAAGAAATCATTGAGCCCCCAAAATGAATCTCCTAGATGATACCTTTCCAACGGGCTATCACACGCCTAAAACGGATATAGTATGCAAAAGTTACGACCCCGAGAAGTTGATGTACCAACTTACCCAAACGGGGCCCACATGACTTTTGGCGCTTCATCTCCTAGGGTTAGGTTTTTGGATGTCTAGGGTTTTTGGCATTCTTGTTTATTGAAAAAATTCCTTCAGAGCCTCATTGTAATATTCTTCTTGTGAATGCGTGCAACCGTCACATCTCTTCTCAGAGATAAGCCGCCTCCATTCCAGCAAGCTTGTTTCCGCTGCATTTTACAGTTTCAACTTATTTTGTTATTGAATAGAAAACTAGTTTTACTATATCTTTGTTATTTTGTGTTAAGAACCTATTAATAATCTTTATTCATTTCATTCTGCTCATAAAATACAGATCAATGTGTGTCAGTCCATTGCTGAGGAAACAATTCTCACCAGTCTGGTTGGGAAGAGAGTTGTAGAAATAAGGAAACAACTTCTTTTGTAACTAAAAATAATATAGAGGAACAAGTCACCCTGCATATTAATAAATGGAACCCCTCTCTATTGGAATATACTAATGGTATTTTATGTTTCTTATCATTTCTCTTATATGCTTGTTGTGTTTTCTATGTGTATTCTCTTTCTATTGTGTTTTACCAATGTGTCTAGTCTCTGCAAGTTCACGCTTTTGATATCAATTGCATACCAATTAGTATCATAGATTAAATATTGGAAATAATATTCTCACATTCAAGAATAATATGGAGAGACCATTCACAAGAATCAGAACAATTTTTATTTGATGATAAGAAATGCTCTACTAAGAGCTGTAAGTGTTCCCTTATCAAGGTACCTCAACATCTCAGTATTTATACGTACAGTGTACCCTTCTCATGTCCCTCCAAAGTCTCAATTGTTGAGACATCCATTACACCCTTATTTGGGCCTCTTACACATCCTTCTTGGGACTCTCCATCATCTTCTCAGTTCGCCATATTTAGGTTCCTTTTTTCGCGACGATTTACCTTTGTTGAATGAAAATCATGCTTATGCGTAGAGAACCATCGGTTGAAGATAAAAAATACATTATCTATATTCTATTTTAAGAGTTAACTATCACTCTGAATGAGATAATTTTCCCATAGAATCTAAGGGCACCATCACCTATGCAACTCGGCACTCGCTTCCAATTACCAAAAGTTTGCAGGGGAAATGAATGGGGAAACTGTCGATTCATGGATGCACAACCTCTCCACTTATTTCAATACCTCTCCTGAGATGAATGAGGACATGAAATTACATATCACCAAACTACAACTTGAAGGCATCACACAAGCATAGTGGGACATGCAACTGGAAACCTATGAATTTTTCATTGAGCTTGGTGAAATGGGAGCCACGAAAAATGCAGGAATTAATTCTTGGGAATACTTTTGTCATGCATTGTGCAAGTGCTTATACTCTCCAAGATATATTTAGAACCTATTAGAAAAGTGGTTGAAACTCCAAAAAATATCCAACCAGTCCATCCAAAGATACATCGTTGTCTTCTACAAGTTGTGTAACTAGTTGCACATCAAAGATCTAGAAGAGGTATTAATTATTAAATTCAATTCTTGTTTATTAATTCCTTTATGTCATGAAGCTGATTTATTCAAGAGTCACTCCTTGGACAAGGCCTTCCTATGATCCTTAGCCATGGAAGGTAATATGAATCCTCTAATATTCTCTCCTCAGATACACTCTAACTCCACCAACTTTGGTCCTTCTCAATCTCCAGCTTCAACTACTTTCCCATCTACACCCAAAAATACTCCATGTTTCACTTTTCATAAGACTAACTTGCACGCATATGTTAATTTCCATGTCATTAAAAATATGCACACCAATAAGAATTTATTTACATAAGTCACTCCTATAGAGTGTCTTAAACAAATGGAAATAATCTCTCTTTAAATTCCCATCGAACTTGACCTCTCGCTCATATTGATGAATACTCCAGAACCAGATCTCACCAATGTCCCCATCTTTACACATAACTATCAAATTAAGCATGAACTAGCCACCCTCACTTTGGAAAATTACAACCACAATAATATTGTGTCACAATACTTAGTTCAGCGCTTGCAACTTCCCACTACTCGTCACCTGGATCCATATCAATTGGGATGGGTACAAAAGGGCAGACCTTGTCTTACTATAGCCCAATGTTTTGCAATCACATATTTTATTGGACCCTTCCAAGATAAGGTGGTATGTGATGTTTCACCCTTACACTGTGTTGACTTACTATTGGGCCTCCTTTAACAACAATACCGCCACGTTGTATACCATGTAAAATCCCATCAGTACCACCTACAACATGAGGGACACACCTGTGTGCTTACCTCCACGACTCTGAAATCCACTTCACCACTTATGAGTAAAAAACCCATTAATCAAGTCAATATACATAAAGATATTTCTTCGTGTTTGGTGCACCCTATTAAGCCAAATAACCTCACCAATATGGCACCTCCCGAAATAATTCCTCTCCTCCATGAATTTGTAAACATTTTTAATCCACTCACCATCCTACCCTTGTCTCGGTCCATTGAACACACCATTGACATCATTCCTAGTGCCTCCTTTACAAATGCACCATCATATCTCCTTACCCACCTAGAGACTACATAAATCAAATTCCAAATTGGCCAGATACTAGAATCCAACCATATTTTACCCTCCTCCTCCCCATGCAGCTCTCTGAAATTTATTATTCCCAAAAAGGAGACTGTTCAGTGGAATTTAGTTACCGATTACCGAGCCCTTAACAAATCCACCATTAAAAACTAATATCTCTTACCTCGGACTGAGGATTTTTTGGACCACTAACAAGGGGCCTCCTTCTTCACCAAGATGGATTTGATAGATAGATATCATCAAGTGCGAATGCATCCCACCGACGTCTGGAAAACAAATTTCAAGACCAAGTTTGGTATTTAAGATGGTTGGTCATGCCATTCAGACTAACCAATTCACCAATAATGTTCATGAGGTTAATCAATGACATATTTCAACCTTGTTATCCCCTGTCCTAGGAATAACTAAGGAGATTATGTCTCGAGGCCCAAAGGTCCTAGACATGGAGTACCGAGAGCCATATTGACTTGAGCTTGGCCCTGAAGGGCCCATCCTTTCTTCTTTGACGCCTTCATTCTGTCAGCATCAGCAACATCCATCCCATCGGCCTGGTTCTAAAGTAGCAGTGGGTCTTTCTTCATGAAGTAATGAGTCCAGGTATCATGGTATGTGTCACTCTGATTCTCAAAGAATTTGAATATGTGCATTTAATTCTCTTTTTCTTCATGAAGTTTTCTTGGACATTATGCCTTTTTACTTGTCCATACCTAGGGGGATGACAAAATTCCCTAGCAAGTTAGTTCTCTTAGGAGTGAGTTGCCACTAGGTGGGTTTATGAAAGGTCATTTTCCATTCCTTCCATAATTATCACTTTTTCATCATATTCCTTCTCATCTATCCCATACATTGGTTCAGGAATTGGGTTTGCCAAGCTAGTAAGGGTTGTACCTTGCCTTGTGGGAAGAAGGGGATAAAGGCCCAGAGGGTAAAAGTAGCTAGATAAATTTAAAAGACAAAGATGAAAATTGATATGCTTTTCCCAGGGATCCCCAAGAGAGAAATAAAAGTCTTCTCAGCAAGAAAAGAGGGGACCCATAAAATAAAGATAAAACTCAAGACCTAGTTGGTGGATAGGGGGTCTCATCACGAGCCAACCTATTAGGTCCATGGGCATGTAGTGGTATGACACTACTATTCATATGGTCACCACACCAGGGTAGTGTATCTTGTTGGCATAGCCAAGAGAAAGGGGGTCTCATCACAAGCCAGACTTCTCATCTCCATGAAATGCTTGTGGGTAACACTGTCACCATTGGTCACCACGCCAGGGCAGTGTCCCCCAACTATTCTCTTGAAATAAAAAGAAATAAGATAAAGAGTAAAAAGGCATTGAATGGGCTAGGAAAAAATTACATCCATGACAAGGTGCAACTCACCCTCTTCACAGGCACCCACAGGTAAGACCTAAATTTGCCTGTCATCACTGCACCCCTTGCCCAAACATCCCCCACACCATCTCATGCACTTACATGACATATATTGGTCTTCACTTGGAAACACCCCACACCTAAGGATAATTATCCCAATAGAACATCTTAGAACCCTCTCTAAACCTGGCTTGTAGAATAGCATAACGTATTTGAGCACTTGTCTGGGAAAANAACAGGTACATATGGGGAGATGATTAGCTCGAACCTCAATAGGGATAAAAGCCCACCAGATGGATGTTGAGACCCTAGCCAGAGGAAGACATACACCAGAGGCTTGAACTAGAGAGAATGAAGGATGTTTCACCAGAGGTGCCTTGATAGGCCTAGACCCAGGGGGTTCTTTCCTTTCCCCCTAAACATTGGCCTTGGGAAGCCCATGATGTCACCCTTGTGACTTTTGACATCACCCAACGTCACATGGACATGATAGAGGCAGTTGTGTGCTAAGTGGCACATGTGGCATGATCTGAAGGCCTTGGAAGGCCTAGAGTTTTTATCATGGAGGCCAACGTCTCACTTATGAGGCCCAACATCAATCTAGGAGGGAATGTCGTCACCTCTTCTACACATTTTAGGGTTTAATTTGTTGATTTTATGTAAAAAACTGGATTTTGATGTAACTGCCCATGTCGGCCTTTTTCGACCTAAATTGTAATTAAAGGTCATTTGAATTGTATAAATGAGATATCAAACTCTCATTTTTATTGATCATATTTCACTCACACAAGTGTGAGGTATGAAATTCGACCTCTTTTAAGGCTTATTGGCTGAACTAAGTGGTGTCCAACTCTTGGAGGGAGCTTTTATTGGTGATTTTTGGCATTTTCATGGTTGAAAGTCTTCAAATATGGCTTGTGACTAGATTATTCTTGGTGAATGTAAGTGAAAATATGCAATTCTTCTTTCTTTGAATGGTTATGGTATCTTTTATGTTTCATTTATTAAGATTATGAAATTTCTAGTGTGAAACCCTAGGAGAAAAGCACATGTTATTGTCCTTCTCTCAATAGTTATCCACCTACTTGATTTTGCTAGAAGACACCTTCATTGAAGTATGTGTTATAGACCTGCCTTATTAGCACTCTAACACTTTTTCTTCATTAAGATTTATTTATTTCAAGTTTGACCTAAAGAAGAAGGAAAACTTCTAGGGCCTAGGGTTACCTACTTCCTAGTAGTTGTTTTCCTTGTAGGGTTTTGAATGATTGAGGCCTTGGGTTACCAACACCTCAACCATCCTCCCTCTTGTATTTAGTTCAATTATTATCATTTGTTTCCCCCTTATATTTCTTCTGCAAAAGCGACTCCATTTACCCTAAAAGCACTAGTTCATACCTTAAATTTGATTGATTTATGAAAACAACCTTTAAACCATCTACTTCAAGATCTTTGCTAACCTTTCCTAACCTTATATTAGACTAACTTACTAAAATTCTTTCTGTTGTTACAAAATAAAGCTACATCCATATATGACAACAGTAAAATCTCCTAAAAACAAGTGTTAAAGCTGATTTTACATTGCCTTCTTCACTTTTGATAAATGCTAGCATATTGCCAATTTTAGCTTATCATTTTGGGTCATTATTGAAGCTTGTTTAAGGAATAATTGTGAAACTATCATTATATACACATTGTTGTTATAAATGTATGTTTCTTCATCTTTTATATCAGCTTATTTCTTTTGTTCAAAGTCCAAGGTTTTATGAAGTTCTAATATCAATTGGTACTTGAAAATAGTGTTTTCTTGTTGTCTTGTTTTGGGAAGGTACACTTAAGAAAATATTTTCTTCATCTTATTAAAAACTTTCGGACTTTATAATCGGTGTGACTTGTGAGAGGGGAAGAACTTTCCTAATACTATTGCCTTTTCCTTCTCAAACCCCCAGGTCACCGAGGATGTCTCCCCTGGGATACTACCCCTAAAGAGAAAGAGGTGTCTTATTTAGGTGACAGTGATAGGATAACCTCCTGTTACGCCAACTTATTGTTCACTTTCCTTTGGCTTTTGGGAAAGTACAAATTGTGCGATAATAGGCCTCATTTGGGTAAATTTGTAGTGATTTGTCATGATGGCATATTGATTTTCAACAAGTCTTATAAATAACATCTTCAACATGTCCACAATGTGCTTGAATTACTACAGGAACGTAAGCTTCAAGTGAAGGAAAATAAATCCTTCTTTGGAAAACCTCAGTCCAATATCTAGGATTCATTTTGGATAGAACAAGGGTGTGACTAGATCCATCTCACGTCCATGCATTAGATAACTGGACAACACCCTCCAATGCATAGATGATGAAAATTTTTATGGCATCATTATTTTTTATAGGAATTTTGTGTTCCATTTCTCAAAATTGCCTCATCCTTTGCATAAATTATCTAATCAATCTAAATTTTAGTGATATGAAGAGGCTCAATGCCATTTTGAGAGGTTAAAAAAAGCATTAAGTTCTGCACCAAGTCTACGATTACCAAACTTAGAGTATCCCTTTGATATTGACACAGATGCATCTTAATTCTCCATTAGGGCCATACTTAAAAAGGGAGCTCACCTGATGCAGTGCCCTACATTGGTGGGGTCTGCTGACTTCTCAGTCACTGGATCTTCTTTGTCTTCGAGCTTGAGCAACTCTTAGATTCCTCGTTGGAATCTCCTATACAAATCCACAGGTCCTTATGAACTCTGCCTCGCGCGAACTAGCACTGAGTGCGAGCTCCTTCCCATGCAATCACCGGCTATGACCACAGGCCTAACCTAAAGGTGCTTTGCACTTCGCGACCTCAGGTATTCTGTTATGAGCCAATTTTAACTCTCTTCTCTCCCAAGTTCTGATTTACCGAACTAGAGCCGAGCGCTAGCTAGCTCCTCCCTTATCATTCATCCATATGACCCCTCTCTATGACCCAGGCTCCAACTATCAAGCGCTTCGGGACTTCACGTTTCACGAAGTCGAAAGATTACTCAACTTGGATCTTTCGATCCCCTAACCTCCGCTCGTGTCATCTCGATAGCCCACATCCCTCTTTGATCCAATGACTATGATCAATTGCACGAACTTGGATTTCACGAGTTCTTATAACTCTACTTTTGACTTCCCCAAGTCACGAGTCAGTGAAATGATGATCTCTCACCATGTGTCCTTCCCATCACCAACGGCTAGGATCAACTTCGCTCTTCCCCTTGCAAATCTTTCGAAGTTCAAATATTCAAACTTCTGGATCTACTGCCACCTGTCAACCCTAAAGATGGATAGTTCCGATGACTTTGGAACTTCAGGACTTCGCAAAGTCCACTCTCCTATACACTTTCAAAGGGTTTAGGCCTCATGCACCTTCCCTGGGATCCAACGACTGTTGGTCTACGTGCTCATATCTAATGACTAAGATATTTTCTCCTCTTCTCTATGCGCTACTCTCGTTTGTCTCTGATTTGACAACCCATATCCTTTCTCACAAATTGGAGGTTCGCATTTCGTGACTTTGGAAAAAAAACATCTTCATTCTCCAGGTTTTCAATGACTCTTTTCCAAATACCTTGGCATCGTCCCTTATGAGATTTCAATTTATTCCCTGACTTGGAATAATTCAAGCGTTTCGAATGTCTTGGCCTTCAATCTACCTCCTACTAACCCATTTTCTTTGGGTCTCGTTTGTGCTTCTGAAAATGCTATCTCTCCTGAGCTTTGGCAATGAAAACAAACCTCGAACCTAGTGCTCACTTCTGCTCTGCGTGTGAATTTGCATTATCTCTTTTGAGATTATTGAACTTGCTCAGTTCCTATGGGACTCATCCCTTCTGCATCTTACAAAATATTCACTGGTGCCCACCTGGCACGTTCTGTGCTCAACCTCTTGAGATTAAGAACTTGAAAACAAGTTCTCTCTGCGCACACTCCTTGCGCTTTGACTAGCCTTCAGATGGTTTTATTTCAACACTTTGTCCAAGTGTTGTCCTGGTGCACTCCTCGCACAGGTCTTCCTCCAGAGTGTTCAGTAACTCTACTTCTATTCCTCTTGTTCCTCGAAGGGAGACTGTGCCCTCTTGGCAGCTTCTTCTCAAGCACTCTTTCCTGAGCTTACAAAGTGTTTAGTAACTCCGTGGGTGTCTCTCCTTGACACTTATATTCTTACAGAACTCGAAACAAAGTCCTCTTGTGCACTCCTTTCACTTGCTCTATGCCCACCTGGCAGAGCCCTACAGAATCCTCAGCAATTTTGTCTCTATGTGCCTTCCTCTACACAGTCTCTCCTCCAAGGTATTCAGTAACCTTGAAGCTTCTCCCTTGAGTTTATGATTCCTCTGGTTTTCCCTCTTGGCACGTTCTTGCCTGAATTCAACACAGAAATCAGACATGCACTCTTTTCACTGGCTCACAAAGTCCTCAACACTCTGTCATGCACTCCTTGCATTAAGCCACATAGAACCCAGACTAAAATAAATAAATAAACTCACAGAAAAAAAATTATGTCTATACCCTGTAGATGGTATCTAACATACATCTAAAGCATAAAACGAGCACACAGATGACATTACCAAATACACATAAACACACACAACATCGTATGCACGAAAAACTGTTACTTTTGTATTAACATGAATGTCTGTTACAATGTTTACAAAAGCTCAGACTGCAACAGAGTCTCAACTCTCTCTCCTCTCCTCTTTAACATAATGAATTCTAATACAAAGATCCTTTTCAAAAGAAGGGATCCTCAAGCTCTTCATCCATCTACCTACTCTCATTAATTACATTGAATTGCATTCAATGGCCATCTAGTCTGAATCGGATCTAGATCTTATCATCCTGTCAGCCATTAAAGGTGACATCATCTCCTATCTACTCAAAGGCATATGCATGGCTCTTCCAGCCTTACAAACATTTAATTGCATTTAATTACAATTTGAAATTTGAAAATGAGGGCAAAATGAGAGGGTTGGTGCCTCTCCCCTCCTTGAATGTGCGTTGATGTGTTGTCTAGCTAGTACGTTGTTGAGGTAGAGTGATGCTCCTGCATCATACTCCTCTGCTGTTAAAAATTCATGAGCTCCTGCTCATGAGCTTCCCAGCTCTATTGAAATCCTCCTGGATCCCAAACTCTCCTTTGGAGTTCTCCACCTGCTCCAGTGTTTTTCTACTGCTGCTCCCCTACTTCTATGGTTGGCTCTCCTATGTCCATCTCCTTTCTACTGAAAGATTCTTTCCTTGACCTCAACATCAGCCTTCTTATCTCCTCAATCACCTCTTCCAACTTTTCTACAGGCTGGCTCTCTTTATGCAGTCTGCTTCGCTGCACTCCCTCCTTATCAATGGGTAGATCAACTTGATCCCCCTTGTGATTTTTTCCATCTCTTGTGCCCTTAGCTTGCCACCCTATTGCAAACTTCAATTCTGCAGTCTCATCACTGAGTTGTTTCTCAGTTTTTTCTTCTGACAGCTTTACTTCTACCAGTTCTTCTATTGGCATATCTCTAGCTTCTCCTTGGGATGGTATGCTCCTCCATCTGTCTCCAACTTAACCTGTTGGATGTGTTGACTTTGAACTATCACCCTTCTCTCTAGGGCTTCCAATTCTTCATACAGACCAGCAAAGTCCATGATGTCTTCTTCCTCTTCTTCTGCAGGCTCCAGTACTACAGTCACCTCCCATTCAGCTTCTTGGCTGAAAATTTTGAGCAATTCTATTGAATGCTCTTATATTTCTATTGGCGAAAACATCAATGTATGTTCCTCCTCTTCTTCCTCTATTATAGTCACTATTGGATCTCCTTCTCCTACTTTTTCATCGACAACACATTCTCTGGCCTCAACTGGGCTACCTGGTAGGAATATATCAATTCCCCCAATGATCAGAATGTATTTATGATCTTCCTCCATGAGATCTTCTTATTGATATGAACTCGCCTCTGAGTTCATCTCTCCTCCCTTGCCCACCTGGAAATCTGGGATTTCCTCTCTGCCCACCTGGCAATTTATGAGATCAACTGATCTCTCTCCATTTCCCACCTGGAAACCTGAACTTTCTTCATTTCCCACCTGGAAGTTTCTGAGACCCTTCTCCAATATCTTCTCCTCATCGTCACTAAGGCTCTTCCTAGTTTCTGGCTCACAGATGTGAACCACTTCCTCTGTTTCACTGAGGGTTTTGACATACCTCAGCCACCTCTTTAATAGTTGTTGTTTTTCTCTGGCCAACAATCTCTTAATTGGCCACGTCACCTTCTTCTTCATGGGCCACTCATACACCCAATGCACTTTTGACTCCGACTGCATTTTAAATTCAAGATTCTCCATCTGTGCTCTTATCTCAGAAATATCTTTGTCTATCTCAGCCTTGCTTTTCTGCTAGTGGTCTTCTCTTGGACCACATTCATGGCCTTTAGTAGCCATTTTCTTCCTCTACTTACCCTCCTAGAAATTCTGATGTTCACTCTGCAATTGAGAGCATCCCCAGATTCTTCTGCATCCCACCCGGATGTCTATTGATTGTTGCACGTCTGCAAACAATCACCACAGAGAATCAATGCCCTATCTTCCTTCATCTATTGTATATAGATGAAATTCATATTTTGATACCACTTGATGGTATCGAACTATATCTTTCTCTCTCTTGCCTCCCTCTACCTGTTGTCTATAGAAAGAAAGTGGCTCTGATACCACTTGCTAGTATCATCCAATCTCTTTCATCTCCTTCGCCTGAAATCTACAGACGAAAATCAACTCTGATACCACTTGATGGTATTAGACTATATCCTATCACTGTCTCTCCTTTTCTCACTTCCCGTAAACAAAAATAACGGATTTCTCCTTCATATCCTCCTCTTTTTCCTGCTGTCTACAAGAAAAAATTGTCTCTGATACCACTTGATGGTATCAGCCAATCTCTTTCATCTCCTTCGCCTGAAATCTACAAATGAAAATCATCTGTAATACCACTTGATGTAGCACCCCACCTCAGCGAGGTCTGCCAACCTCCCAGCCACTGGATATTCTATGTCTTCGAGTTGGAGAAGCTCTTTGATTCCCCACTGGAATCTCCTATAAAAATCCATAGGTCCTTATGAACTCTGCTCCGCATGAACTATCACTGAGCGCGAGCTCCTTTCTATGCGATCACCCGCTATGACCACAGGCCTAAACTAAAGGTGCTTCACACTTCATGACCTTGGGTATTCTATTATGAGACAACTCTAACTCTCCGCTCTCCCGAGTTCCAATTTACCAAACTAGAGCCTAGCGCTAGCTAGATCCTCCCTTATCCTTCATCCATATGACCCCTCATTATGACCCGGGGTCCAACTATCGAGCGCTTCGAGACTTCACATTTCACGAAGTCAAAAGATTACTCACCTCTAATATTCTGATCCCCGAAACTTCACTCGCATCATCTCAACGGCCCACAACCCTCTATGATCCAACGACTATGATCAATTGCGTGAACTCAAACTTCACGAGTTCTTATAACTTTTCCTTTGACTTCCCTGAGTCACGAGTCAGTGAAATGTTGATCTCTCACCACATTTCCTTCCTAGCATCGACGGCTAGGATCAACTCCACTCTTCCCCTTTCAAATATTCCAAAGTTCAAATATTCAAACTTTTGAATCTGCTACCACATGTCAACCCTGATGATGGACGGTTCTGATGACTTCGAAACTTCAAGACTTCGCAAAGTCCACTCTCTTGTGCACTTTCAAAGGATTTAGGCCTCGTGCACCTTCCCTGTGATCCAACGACTGTTGGTTCATGCGCTCATATCTAACGGTTGAGATATGTTCTCCTCTTCTCTATGTGCTCCTCCTGTCTGTCTCTGATCTGATGGCCCAGATCCTTTCTCGCTAATTGGAAGTTCATGTTTCACGACTTTGAAAAACAACCTCCTTCATTCTCTAGGATTTCAATGACTCTTTGACAAATATCTTAGCGTCGTCCCTTCTGAGCTTTCGATTTATTCCCTGACTTGGTAGAATTCAATCATTTCTAAGGTCTCAACCTTCAATCTACCTCTTGCTAACCCTGTGTCTTTGGGTCTCATTTGTTCTTCTGAAAACGCTATCTCTCCTGAGCTTTGGCAATGAAATCAAACCTCGGCCCTGGTGCTCACTTGGGTTCTACGTACGAATTTGCACTATCTCTTCTGAGCTTCTTGAACTTTCTTAGTTCCTAAGGGACTCAGCCCTTCTGCATCTTCCAAAATATTCTCTAGTGCCCACCTAGCACGTTCTATGCTCAACCTCCCGAGATTACGAACTTGAAAATAAGTTCTCTCCACACACACTCCTTGCGCTTTGACTAGCCCTTAGATGGATGTCTTTCAACACTTTGTCTGAGTGTTCTCTCGGTGCACTCCTTGCACAAGTCTTCCTCGAGAGTGTTCAGTAACTCTGCTTCTATTCCTCTTGTTCCTCGAAGGGAACCTGTACCCTCTTGGTAGCTTCTGCTCAAGCACTCTTTGTTGATATTACAAAGTGTTTAGTAACTCTATGGGTGTCTCTCCTTGACACTTATCATCTTACATAATTGAAACAAAGTTCTCTTGTGTACTCCTTACACTTGCTCGATGCCCACTTGGCAGAGCCCTATAGAATCCTCAGCAATTATGTCTCTCTGTGCCTTCCTCTGCACAGTATCTCCAAGGTATTCAGTAACCTTGAAGCTTCTCCCTTGAGTTTATGATTCCTCTGGTGTGCCCTCCTGGAACGTTCTTGACTGAATTCAACATAGAACTCATATGTGCACTCTTTGCACTGGCTCACAGAGTCCTCATCACTTTGTCATGCACTTCTTGCATTAAGCCACAAAGAACCTAGACGTAAATTAAAAAAACTTACAGACAACAAATTTTGTCTATACCCTGTAGATTGAATCTAGCATACATCTACAGCATAAAACAAACACACATATGACATTCACCAAATACACATAAACACACACAACATCATATGTAGGAAAAACTGCTCTTTTTGTATTAACATGAATGTCTATTACAATGTTTACAAAATCTCGGACTGCAACAGAGTCTTGTCTCTCTCTTGTCTCCTCTTTAACACAATGAATTCTGATACAAAGATCTATTTCAAAAGAGGGGCTCCTAGAGCTCTTCCTCCATCTACCTACTCTCATTAATTACATTGAATTGCATTCAATGGCCATCTAGTCTGAATCGGATCTAGATATTATCAACCTGACAGCCATTAAAGGCGACATCATCTCCTATCTTATCAAATGCATCTGTGTGGCTCTTCCAGTCTTACAAACATTTAATTTCATTTAATTACAATTTGAAATTTGAAAATGAGGGGAAAATGAGAGGGTTTGTGCCTCTCCCCTCCTTGAATGCGCATTGATGTGTTGTCTAGCTAGCGAAATGTTGAGGTAGAGCGATTCTCCTGCATCATTACCTAGTGGCCTACAATTCAAAGACACTGGAAACAACAAATATTAGTTACAACACATATGATAAGGAATTCTACAGTATGGTGCAGGTGTTGAAGCAATGGCACCACTATATTTTGGGTAAAGAAACTATTATTCACACCAATCGTCATGCTCTCATTTTTATTAATTATGAGAGTAAGATTGAGGAACAACTTCATTTTAAGTGGGAAACATGCATTCAATGATTTCACCTGGTTATTAAATACAAAAAGGGGTCACTAACAAACTAGGAGATTTGTTTATTCAACCACTACTTCAAGCCATGCATATCTTAGAGGTGCTATGTGCATCCTATGACACCTAGAAGGACATGTATGCCACAGATGCATGCTTCGGGGAAATATGGATAGTGTTGCAACAACCCACAGTTATTAATCAAATGCCCTTCCTAGAATACACAATCTGTGAAGGTTGGTTGTACAAAATGTGTTCCCCAATCATAGGACCACCTTATTCTTATCCGAGAGGCACATGTCTCTTTGTGCGAAGGCCATTTTGGGATAGAGAATACTATTCAGAACTTATATCACCACTTCTATTGGCCCTCTTTACGAAACAGGTGGAAAAATTCATCTAGGACTTCTCACTCTATTCACAAACCAATCCTTCTAACCGCAAGCATGGTATTTACCAACCATTAACCATACCATCCCATCCATGGAATCCATTTTCATGGAACTTTTGAGTGGTCTACCAACCAGTCTCTGCAAGCATGATGTCATTTGGGTAGTCATTTGTCATTTTTCTAAGATGGCACTCTTCATGCCATGCCATAAAACCATTTTTGGTTCACAAACTACCAATCTATTCTTTCGACTTATTTGTCCACACTTTGAACTTCTAAGTAGCATCATATCTGATTGATACTCTCGATTCCTTGGCACTTTCCAATGCACTCTTTGGTCATTGTTGGGTTGTCAACTCTAGTTCTCGATTGCATTTCACCCCTAAATCGATGGGAAAAATGAGGTTTTCAATCGTACTATGGTTCATTCTCTTCATAGTTATTTTGCAAAAAAACAAATAGTGGTATTCCTCTCTACATATTATCCAGCACAACTACAACCAAGCCACCCACCAATTTCACGCCATTCAAGGTGTGGCTTCATTTTAAACCCTTGGCGCCCTCAGGAATACCTCTAACTATCACTCTGTTAGAATCTGCACATCACCAACAGGGACAACAAGAAGCACAACTTTTCCTTTAGAATATAACTCAATTCCATAGTTATGTTGTAGTTGCTTTGAAATCTGCCCAAGAATGTGTCAGACAACGCCATGGTAAGCAGTGCACCCCGTTATCATTCCAACCAAGATATTGTGTCTAGATCCTCCTAGATAAACAATGGTTCAAAGGTCACCATCTTAAGTTGCATCCACTTTGATGTGGTCCTAACACATCGTTAGAACACATTGGGGAGAATTTGTATCATCTAGATTTTTCGGCACAGTGGGGCATACATGATGTGTTAAATGTGAATAATCTGAAGTTGTTTAAGCCTCCTCTTCTTGAAGAAGCAGTTACATTTCAACACCTAGTATACAACATCCCATATTTCACACCTCCTCTTCTTGCCGATCAAAATTTGGATTCGCAAACAAGATCCACATGACATCAACAATATATTTCATATTTGGTTGGTAAAAAGGGTCAGCTTCCCACTCAATCCAAGTGGTATTCCACTCAAATAGTACAACATAAGTTTCCATATTTGTTTTCGGAAGAAGGTATTATTTTGGATCTAAATAGGGAGGAATTAGGCCACTAGAAAAGGCGTTCCCCCTTCCTTCACAACTTAGCATGACGAAACCCAGTTTATATTTTAATTGGTCCCTCAACCTATGTTTGTAAGTCAATATGTCAATTAGTTATGTTTGTAAACAATGTTTTCTAGTGATACTAGGCAGAGCACTACATAATAAAGGAAGTATGCCAGTCAGTTAGTTTTATCAACATCCCTCACTAATATTTTAAGCAAGGTGCTTTAGATTGATAGTTTAGAATGTATGTGTTTTAGTTCGTTGCTAAGGAAACTTTTCTCGCCAGTCTGGTTACAAAGAGAGTTGCATAAATAAAGTAGAAACTTCTTTTGTGACTACAAATAAGCCAGAGGAACAAGTATCCCAGTATAGTAATAACGGGAACACCTCTCTGTTGGAATATAATGATGGTATTTTATGTCTCTTATCGTTTCTCTTACATGCTTGTTGTGGTTTCTGTATGAATTCTCTTTCTATTTCATTTTACCAGTACATCTAGTCTCTACAAGTTCACACTTTTGATCTCAATTCTAGATCAACATTGCACATGAAGAGATTTGTTGATATTTTCCCCTTTGTCACTTTCCATTGTCATTTTAATTTCTCTCCATATTTCCTATATGTGATCTATGAGAAAATAGTCTACACATTGACACAGGCGTGGCCTATGTCCATTTTTTTTAGGTGGGTATTCATCTCTTTTGTAGAATCCCTCTATTATTAATAGGGAAATT
>JASDQU010439067.1:93801-109683 GCA_032191745.1 Picea mariana | reverse complement strand
GAGGAGGAGGATGACAATGTCGATTATGATGATGACGATTGTGACAATGACCATGATGACGATGGTGATGACCATGACAATGATGGTGATGACCATGACAATGATGGTGATGACCATGACGATGACGATGAAGATTAAAATGAAAATGACGAGGACGATGATGATGACCATGATGATGACGACGATGATGATAATTACAATTGTGACAATGACGACGACAACAACAATGATGACCATGACAATGAAGACGATGATTATGATGACAATGAAGACAATGATGATGATGATGAAGATGAAAATGACGATGACGATGATGTTGATGATAATGATGATGACGATGATGATGACAATGACTACAAATATGACAAAGATGATGAAGACAATGACCATGGCGATTTCGATGATGAAGATGATGATGATGAAGACTACAAAAATCAAGATGATTATGACTACAGTAATCATGATGATGGCGATGATGATAACCATGACGACAACGATGATGATGATCATCATCATGATGCTGATGATGAAAATGAAGACGATGATGATGATGAGGAGGAGGAGGAGAGATATGATGATAATTTTGATTATGATGATGAAACTCATGACGACGAATATGGTGATTAACCCATATAAATAAATACTTTAAAGAGAACAAATAATATAAAATACATAACGATCACATAACTCCTACATTTTATCATTTCTGCAATATTATTGATCATTTAAGTATTCATCCAAATATACATATGTATCATCTGGTTCATAATCGACGTTGAAAGGATTTTCCATATCAACATCATCATCATCAATATAATCTTCGAGAAAATTTTCATCTACATCTAGCTCAACTTCTTTGAATTATTCATCTAGCAGTACATCTACCTCATGCTCCTTTGCATCTTCTTTCTCTTCAATATCATCTTCTTCTGGTACATTATACTTTACAATCCTTCCTCTTGGATCATATCTAACAACATACAAACAAGCTACTTTACCTGGAACCTATAAATAAAATACCTTCTCACATTGGCTTGGAAGAGCATAACTTTGTGTACCTGGCTCAAAAATCCTTGTATTAACCATGGTAAATCCATTGGCATGTTCAATAATAGTTCTTTCAAGATCAAATTCATTCATTTGTAATGTGTTAAATTTAACCTCGAATAGAACTAAATTGAAGGCATTAAAGTCACACTCGATTATATCATTCAAATACCCATAGTATCTATTTTTGGATATTTTTGGATGTATATCACTTCTAGAGGAAACATTAGTGACCTGAAATATTGCATTTATCCCATAATTAGAGGTTTTCTTCTTATCATCCAACTTTTTGATGTGAAATTTACGGCCATTGCACCACATAGCCTTGTGGTGTTTCAATTGAAATATGCCCCACATGTAAAAAATGCATATTTTTCAATGAATAAACATGATATTTAGACTTAGTAAAACTTTATAAATGAAATAGACCATGACGTAGATTAATGTGGGTGAATAATATGTTTTCTTGAAACATAATGTGGTTGAATAGTATGATTTCTTGTTTATCTTTTAAACCATATGCTAAATCAATTTCCCTTCGAGGAAGAATGGTATCTTAATTAGGATGAGCTTCTTTAAGAAAATTAGCCACATTTTCCCATGATAACCTACCATTACATTGTATATTACATCAATCTATCCATACTTCATCCAATCAATACTTTTTGTGATGTCTAAATATAGTGCATCCCACTCTCGAACAATCGTATGAAAAAAGATTAAAAATTAGTAATTAGAGTAAAGATTAAATAATAATTAATCGTGGAAACTAAATAAAACTTAAATAAATACAATATATAAATAAATCAATATTAACGCAAGGTATTATAGATATCTACCATCTAATTACCTTTCACTTTACTCATTCTACATTTCCTAACCAGGACATCCCCTTCAAATTTGTTAATGAAATTGAGATCCCAAATCCAAGGCACCTTCATGATTTTTGCAGCTAATTTAGGAAGATACCGACTAAATACACCAAGGATTGATGTACCATATATCCCTCCACCATATATCCCTAAGGATGTGCTCTCTATCTAATGAAATCCTTAAATGAATTCAAGTACCTCTCCACCATCCACATTGACCTTATGTGTATAGGTCCACACATCTCTATTTCCTCAACTTGGTGTATGAGGTAGTCTTCTTGTGCATTAAAAAATGTCGGAGGTAGATACTTTTTCATTTTGCACATTAGCCAAGGAATTTATCTCCTCCAATATTTTATATCTTCTTTATGTATTTCTTTAGATGACAACCACATACACAGGATATAACAAATTAGGTTATATGTTTCAACAACAACATCATATATACATTGAAAGTAAAAAAAATGTCAACAATTTCAGCAATAATGATTTGGCATATAAATCATTAATATTTACCTCATGTATTTTCCAATATCATATATAACTCATTTTACATTGTTGTCAAAGATGTCAGGTAGATATTGAGGTTGAACATATTGTAACAACAAAGGGATCATTAATTTTTAAGAAAATAAAACCATATTATAATACTAAGATGTCATATACTTACAAATATAGAAATCTACATCCAAAATAATTACCTTAATGAAAGTATTCTAGTCATGATTTTTCACCCCACCGAATTCACCTTTCTTCGTTAAGATATTCTTTATGTTTGAAGAAAATCCTATGGGAAAATTAATTTTTTGAATGACCTATTTTACAACATTGCTTTCCTTCTCTGTAAATAAACATGGAAGACTATTTCAGTGTACTCCATTGCTATTTGAATAAATCACATTTTGTAGTGCATGATTGGCTTCTTGAAATTCAATACAAATTTTGACAATTTTTTCTTTGTCACTCCCATCTACAATTCTCCACAATGTTTCTATTACATTCTTCCCAATATGCATTGTATCAAACAAATGAGCTATTTTTAGGTGCTCATAGTAGGGAAACCTATTGAATTATACAGGGTAACTTTTCATTCCTCGTGGAATCCCATTAATTCGTTGACGTCATTTATGAAAAATAATTAATGAGATTACAACAATATTTGTTAGATACAATAAAAAAAATTCAATACAAATTAAAATTGTAAAAAACTAATATATATGAAAACATGTAGACTAAACGATTACTTTGACAATTTCTATTATATTCCAACTTCCATAGGTGAGGTGCCACTCTTCGTAGTTTTCTTCTAGTCTCTTCTTTAAAATTGAAAACATTTTTTTTTGTAGTTCAATACCTATGGTTATTAGGGAGGAAGTGCCTATAATCATAAAATACCTCCTTTCCTTGACTTCTTGAACAATGTGATTTCATCCTAGGACCACAAAATGGACTTGCAAATTTACCCTTTGAGTGAAGACCTGCAAGATTATATGGATTAATGTTAATATTTTATTTATATAACGAGGAATTTCTATTTACAAAGAATGCATCATATTTTCATAAATTTATATACTATTAAAGTGCATCAATATGTTACATACCACACAAATGTATTAACCCTAGGGCATCATGAATTTTCAATGGAATTGAAATTGTTTTTTCCCTATTGGTCTAGATATGTCGTACATAGTGATTCCAACCCATAACTTTAGCAGCTCGTCGACAAGAGGCTCAATAAAAACATTCATATATTTCACTTGGTACTTACCTAAGTACTCATAATTAGTACCTTATATATATATATATATATATATATAAGTAATTATGCAATGAATAAGAAAAATGAAATACAACGTTCAAACCAATTTTGTAAACAAATACCTGGAACAATCATTGCCAACATTGTGTGCTCCCTCTTTATTGAAATCAAAGGGGGAAGGTTATTATTTATAAAAAAAATAGGCCACACCGAGTGAATAGAATTGAGCTCATCAAATGGATTGACACAGTCAACTGCGAATGAAATCCTAACATTATGAGGTTCTTCTTTAAAAATTGTCCATCTTTCTTTGATGTTCCTAAATGAAGAACCATCTGTAGGAATTTAAAGAACACCATCTTCACGTATGTGCCATGCTTTGTAATAAATAAAATGAGAAATTGTTTGGAACCTAAATAATCGTTGCAACATGGAATTATCGGAATATGACAAAGAACCTTCTGAGGCACCTTTTTCGTTACTTGATTGGTTTGATATCTACTGATTTGACATTGCGGGCATTTCATTTCTGATGCATGTTGTCCATAATATATAATATGATCATTCAAACATGCATCAATAGCATGATACTCTATTCAATATATTTAATAATGGAACACATCTCTCAGTATGTGCGAGGTAAATTATTTGACAGTGGTAAGACAAATTCACCTAAAAATTTGTAAAAAAAAATATAGTTAATGTAAATAATAGTAATAAAAAATATTGCATCCTTAATTCACACATTAATTGACACTAAAAATAGAATAAAAAAAATCGACCTTTACGTATAATATGTGATTAATTATATTACCTACCTTAGGATCGGTGTGAGACACATGTTTGGCAAACCATTCAATACCTTCAAGTTCACCAAAAACATTATAGCAGAGAGAATATTTGTTCTTGAGCCTTCATAAAGGGTTTGTTCTGCCTTCTCAAGTAGAGGTACATCATAATTATCATCATTGTTTTCCTCATCAATATGAGAAAATATGTCTTGGATCAATCGATTTGTCCCATCATCTGGCTCAACAATATTATTGGTATCATTTTCTTCCATAGGATTGATGTGATCTTCAGTATTCATACCATCTTCCACATATTGTACAATAGTAATTATACTACTACTTCGCAGATATTTATTTGGTGACAAACAACTAGGAGGATTTATCTTTACAATTACAAACAATCAATAACATTAGTGTATATAAAAAATTATTAAAACAAAAGAAAATTTCATAAATAGAATCAATACAAAGACATATATAATGAATAACTTACCATGGGATGAAATGTATGCCCCCCTTCACAATTCCCATATGTAAAACAATGTCTTTCAATTGTTTTCCTTACAAGTCTGCTTCTTTTAAAGCACTTGCATTGATTGCAAGGGAAATAATATTTCCCATCAGTACTGACCTGTGCCTCCCATGCAACCCTTAACCTAGAAATCACCCTTTGACTCTCTTCAGGTGTTGGAATTGATATTTCCTATATTTACAACAAAATCCACTGAAGAAATATAAGTACATTAATATACGAATTATATATTCTTATTGTACAAATATCATCGAAATAATAAAAAATTAATCAACAAATCAAACCATAAATGTTTACCACATAAGTTCCAAATCTTGACTATAAGAAAGTAATAAAATCAAACATTAAAAGAGAATTGCACCAAGAAAATTTGTTTAGTAATTAAATTGAATTGAGTAGACAAGATCACACCTATTTCCTAGGGAAAAATTTGTGTCTTGAAAGAGGGTCTAAGGGTTAGGGATGCAATCTAGGTATTTTAAAAAGATATAAAGTAATATTAAAAATTTGTAACCTTCAAAGTACAAAATCAAAGATATGCAGATCAAGAATTGGATTTGAGGCAAGTAGAACATATCAAAAAGACTAATAAATCATGCAACAAACAATGAGCATACAATTATTTTATAACCGTCACATTGATAAAAATAAATAGTTGAAAACACTAACCTCCATCGATCTTCCGACGAACATTGACTATGTCAAATTTGACCAAGTTAGTGAAGTCAGTGATTGTTAAACCATTTTCAAACGAGTAGTTGTAATTATCTATGTTCATCGATAGATCAATGAACTATCCTATAGGTTCATTGAAAGATAAGTGTATATAGTTGTTGATCATAAGTATGATGTTCATCGGGGCTCCTAGAAAAACAATATTAAAATTTTAATATTATGTTGTAATTTGTGATGATATGATTGAATTTATCCTTATCGTTGATTTTTTTTTTTGAATTTTCACCCCATATGTAGTAGTGAATTAGTGTGAGTGAAGAATGACAACCAAAGTATATACATTCCACAAAATAGATCGTAATCCAATTTCAATTAAGGTAAGTAAGAGAGAAAAAAACCTTTTCTATAAGTGAAAACTTAAGGTGAAGAGAGTGACTTAACCACTTAATCCCTCTTCTAAGTTTGTTTAATTGAAAAAAAATATCAAATATTACTATGAAATGAAAGTAACTTGATCTATACTGAGTATCCCATTATAATAAAATGTGATAATTATGAATGAAACAAAGAATTCAATTCAATTCAATATCTCATTACTCAAGGTACAATGGCGGTGTTAATGGATGTCATTAAATTTAACTATTAGACATTACACAAAGTGGTTGTCTTTGGGATCAATTTTCATTATATAATAGAATCTAGAAGTTTTTTAATTAAATTTACATCCTTGGCTTGAGCTTGCAATGCATATTCCTTTATACCATGCAATCAAATTTTTAAAACTTATCCTTGTTGGTTAATGAGAAAATTTATAATATCCACAAAAAATAAAGTGTTATTTTCACTCGTGAAGAAGGGAAGGGATTTAGAAATAAACAATCACATCTCCTTTATTCTACAAAATAAGGGATTTAGCACTCAACAATCACATCTCCTTTGTTCTATACAAAACAAGTATTACTAACATTAAATGTTGGCAAATTGTTTTTTTTTCTACATAATAAGATAAGTTGGTTTATATTTTTATGTAGTTATAAGACTCATCTATTCGAGTCTTGTATTTTCTATAAGTATTTAATTGCATATATTATTATCAATCCATATCTTATTATCCCTAGAGGTGATTTCTACATCCTAGTATAAGGGAGATGTGTAATTCCTTTCATGATCAATGTGGAGTTGACATGTGGCACTTAAAAAATATTAAATATTAAATAAACAAAAATATACAATGTAACCCTAATTTAAAGTCACACACACACATATGAAATATTATCTTGGTTTTCTTAAAAGCAACATGAGGAAGATTAAATAAGCATATACAAGTATAAAGTTAATACAACTTTATATTTGTCAAATCAAATTCTGGAATGCATTTTAAGAAAACAAAAACCAACAAAAATGCACATTACTGAATATCACCAAACTAATAGAAAGATCATAAAGAAAAAATTACTTCTAAAATTTCCCTATTAATAATAGCGGGATTCTACAAAAGAGATGAATACCCACCTAAAAAAAATGGACATAGGCCATGCCTGTGTCAATGTGTAGACTATTTTCTCATAGATCACATATAGGAAATATGGAGAGAAATTAAAATCACAATGGAAAGTGACAAAGGGGAAAAATATCAACAAATCTCTTCATGTGCAATGTTGATCTACAATTGAGATCAAAAGTGTGAACTTGTAGAGACTATATGTACTGGTAAAATGAAATAGAAAGAGAATTCATACAGAAAACACAACAAGCATGTAAGAGAAACAATAAGAGACATAAAATACCATCATTATATTCCAATAGAGAGGCGTTCCCTTTATTACTATACCGGGATACTTGTTCCTCTGGCTTATTTGTAGTCACAAAAGAAGTTTCTACTTTATTTATGCAACTCTCTTTGCAACTAGACTAATGAGAAAAGTTTCCTTAGCAACGAACTAAAACACATACATTCTAAACTATCAATCTAAAGCACCTTGCTTACAATATCGGTGAGGGATGTTGATAAAACTAACTGATTGACATACTTTCTTTATTATGTAGTGTGATGCATAGTATCACTAGAAAACATTGTTTACAAACATAACCAATTGACATATTGACTTACAAACAAAGGTTAAGGGACCAATTAAAATATAAACTGGGTTTCGTCATGCTAAGTTGTGAAGGAAGGGGGAATGCCCTTTGTAGTGGCCTAATTCCTCCCTATTTAGATCCAAAAGAATACCTACTTCCGAAAACAAATATGGAAACTTATGTTGTACTATCTGAGTGGACTACCACTTGGATTGAGTGGGAATTTGACCCTTTTTACCAACCAAATATGAAATATATTGTTGATGTCATGTGGATCTTGTTTGTGAATCCATATTTTGATTGGCAAGAAGAGGAGGTGTGAAATATGGGATGTTGTATACTAGGTGTTGAAATGTAACTTCTTCTTCAAGAAGAGGAGGCTGAAACAACTTCGGATTATTCACATTTAACACATCATGTATGCCCCATTGTGCCGAAAAATCTAGATGATACAAATTCTCCCCAATGTGTTCTAACGATGTGTTAGGACCACATCAAAGTGGATGCAACTTAAGATGGTGACCTTTGAACCATTTTTTATCTAGGAGGATCTAGACACAATATCTTGGTTGGAATGATAATGGGGTGCACTGCTTACCATGGTGTTCTCTGACACATTCTTGGGCAGATTTCAAAGCAACTACAACATAACTATGAAATTGAGTTATATTCTAAAGGAAAAGTTGTGCTTCTTGTTGTCCCTGTTGGTGATGTGCAGATTCTAATAGAGTGATAGTTAGAGGTATTCCTGAGGGCGCCAAGGGTTTAAAAAGAAGGAACACCTTGAATGGCGTGAAATTGGTGGAAGGGTGGGTGGCTTGGTTGTAGTTGTGCTGGATAATATGTAGACAGGAATACCACTATTTGTTTTTTTGCAAAATAACTATGAAGAGAATGAACCATAGTACGATTGAAAACCTCATTTTTCCCATCGATTTGGGGGTGAAATGCAATCGAGAACTAGAGTTGACAACCCAACAATGACCAAAGAATGCAATAGAAAGTGCCAAGGAATTGAGAGTATCAATCAGATATGATGCTACTTAGAATTTCAAAGTGTGTCCAAATATGTGGAAAGAATAGATCGGTAGTTTTTGAAACAAAAATGGTTTTATGGCATGGCATGAAGAGTTCCATATTAGAAAAATGACAAATGACTACCAAAATGGCATCATGCTTGTGGAGACTAGTTGGTATACCACTCAAAAATTCCATGAAAATGGATTCCCATGGATGGGATCATATGGTTAATGGTTGGTAAATACCATGCTTGTGGTTAGAAGAATTTCTTTGTGAATAGAGTGAGAAGTCCTAGATGAATTTTTGTTTCGGAAAAGAGGGCCAATAGAAGTGGTGATATAAGTTTTGAATGGTATTCTCTATCCAAAAATGGCCTTCGCACGAAGAGGCATGTGCCTCTCTGATAATAATAAGGTGGTCCTATGATTGGGGAACACATTTTGTACAACCAACTTCATGGATTGTGTATTATAGGAAGGGCGTTTGATTAATAACTATGGTTTGTTCCAACACTGTCCATATTTCCCCAAAGCATGCATATGTGGCATACACGTCCTTCTAGGTGTCATAGGCTGCACATAACACCTCTAAGATATGCATGGCTTGAAGTAGTGGTTGAATAAACAAATATACTAGTTTGTTAGTGACCCCTTTTTGTATTTAATAACCAGGTGAAATTGTTGAATGTATGTTTCCCACTTAAAATGAAGTTGTTCCTCAATCTTACTCTCATAATTAATAAAAATGAGAGCATGACGGTTGGTGTGCATAATAGTTTCTTTACCCAAAATATAGTGGTGCCATTGCTTCAACACCTGTACCATACTGTAGAATTCCTTATCATATGTGTTGTAACTAATCTTTGTTGTTTCTAGTGTCTTTGAATTGTATGCCACTAGATGATGATGCAAGAGAATTGCTCTACCTCAGCAACGCACTAGATAGACAACACATCAATGCGCATTCAAGGAGGGGAGAGGCACCAACCCTCTCATTTTCCCCTCATTTTCAAATTTCAAATTGTAATTAAATGAAATTAAATGTTTGTAAGACTGGAAGAGCCACACAGATGCATTTGAGAAGATATGAGATGATGTTGCCTTTAATGGCTGATAGGTTGATAAGATCTAGATCCGATTCAGACTAGATGGCCATTGAATGCAATTCAATGTAATTAATGAGAGTAGGTAGATGGAGGAAGAGCTCGAGGAGCCCCTCTTTTGAAAAAAATCTTTGTTTCAGAATTCATTGTGTTAAATAGGAGATGAGACTCTATTGCAGTCCGAGATTTTGTAAACATTGTAACAGACATTCATGTTAGTACAAAAAGAGCAGTTTTTCCTACATATGATGTTGTGTGTGTTTATGTTTATTTGGTGAATGTCATATGTGTGTTTGTTTTATTTTGTATATGTATGTTAGATTCAATCTATAGGGTATAGACAAAATTTGTTGTCTGTGATTTTTTTTAATTTAAGTCTAGGTTCTTTGTGGCTTAATGCAAGAAGTGCATGACAAAGTGATGAGGACTCTGTGAGCCAGTGCAAAGAGTGCACATCTGAGTTATGTGTTTAATTCAAGAAATAATGTTCCAAGAGGACACCAGAGGAATCATAAACTCAAGGGAGAAGCTTCAAGGTTACTGAATACGTTGGAGGAGAGGCTATGCAGAGGAAGGCACAAAGAGACATAATTGCTGAGGATTCTATAGGGCTCTGTCAAGTGGGCATCGAGCAAGTGTAAGGAGTGCACAATATGACTCTGTTTCAATTCTGTAAGATCACAAGTGTCAAGTAGAGACACCCACAAAGTTACTAAACACTTTGTAAGCTCAACAAAGAGTGCTTGAGAAAAAGATGCCAAGAGGGTACAGGTTCCCTTCAAGGAACAATAGGAATAGAAGCAGAGTTACTGAATACTATGGAGGAATACTTGTGCAAGGAGTGAACTAGGACAACACTCAGACAAAGTGTTGAAATACATCCATCTGAAGGCTAGTCAAAGCACAAGGAGTGTGTGTGGAGAGAACTTGTCTTCAAGTTCGTAAGCTCAGGAGGTTGAGCGTAGAGTGTGTTAGGTGGGCACTAGAGAATATTTTGGAAGATGCAGAAGGGATGAGTCCCTTAGGAACTGAAAAAGTTCAAGAATATCAGAAGAGATAGTGCAAACTCGTATGCAGAACCCAAGTGAGCGCCAGGTCCAAGGTTTGATTTCATTGCCAAAGCTCAGGAGAGATAGCGTTTTCAGAAGCAGAGACGCGACCTAAGGACACAGGGTTAGCAAAAGGTAGATCAAAGGTTGAGACCTTCGAAATGCTTGAATTCTTCCAAGTCAGGGAATAAATTGAAATCTCAGAAGGGACGATGCTAAGATATTTGTCAAAGAGTCATTGAAATACTGGAGAATGGAGGAGGTTGTTTTTCAAAGTTGTGAAACATGGACTTCCAATTCACGAGAAAGGATTTGGGCCATTAGATCAGAGACAGGCGGGATGAGCACACAGAGAAGAGGAGAATATATCTCAGCCGTTAGATCTGAGTGGGTGAACCAACATTCGTTGGATGCCAGGGAAGGTGCATGAGGCCTAAACCCTTTGAAATTGCACAAGAGAGTGGACTTTGTGAAGCCCCGAAGTTTTGAAGTCATCAGAACCGCCCATCATTAGGGTTGACAGGGGGTAGCAAATTTGGAAGTTCGAATATTTGAACTTCAGAATATTTGAAAGGGGAAGAGTGGAGTTGATCCTAGATGTTGATGCTAGGAAGGACACATGGCGAGAGATCAAAATTTCACTGAATCGTGACTAGGGGAAGTCAAATGTAGAGTTATAAGAACTTGTGAAGTTTGAGTTCACATAATTGATCACAGCTGTTGGATCATAGAGGGTTGTGGGCCATCGAGATGACGCGAGTGAAGGTTCAGGGATCATAAGATTAGAGGTGAGTAATCTTTTGACTTCGCAAAATGTGAAGTCTTGAAGCACTCGATAGTTGGACCCCAAGTCATAGCGAGGGGTCACATGGATGAAGGATAAGGGAGGATCTATCTAGTGCTAGGATCTAGTTCAATAAATCGGAACTCTAGAGAGTGGAGAGTTAGAGTTGGCTCATAACAGAATACCCGAGGTCATGAAGTGTGAAGTGCCTTTAGTTTAGGACCATGGTCACAGCAGATGATCACATGGAAAGGAGCTTGCACTCATTGATAGTTCACGCGGGGCAGAGTTCATAAGGACCTATGGATTTGTATAGGAGATTCTAGTGGGGAATCAAAGAGCTTCTCCAACTCGAAGACATAGAATATGCAGTGAGCAGGAGGTTAGCAGACCCCGCCGAGGTGGGGCGCCACATCAGGTGGTATCAGAGCTGATTTTCATTTGTAGATTTTAGGCGAAGGAGATGAAAGAGATTGGCTGATACCATCAAGTGGTATCAGAGCCAATTTTTTCTTGTAGACAACAGGAAAAAGAGGAGGATATGAAGGAGAAATCCATTATTTTTTTTTGTGGGAAGCAGGAAAAGGAGATACGGTGAAAGGAGATAGTATAATACCATCAAGTGGTATCAGAGATGATTTTCGTCTGTAGATTTCAGGTGAAGGAGATGAAAGATATTGGATGATACCAGCAAGTGGTATCAAAGCCACTTTCTTTTTGTAGACAAAAGGTAGAGGGAGGCAAGAGAGAGAAAGAGATAGTTCGATACCATCAAGTGGTATCAAAAGTCGAAGTTCATATGTATGTAGTAGGTGAAGGGAGATAGGGCGTTGATTCTTTGTGGTGATTGTTTATAGACGTGCAACAATCAATAGACATCCAGGTGGGCTGCAGGAGAATATGGGGATGCTCTCAGTTGCAGAGTGAACATCATACTTTCCAGGAGGGAAGGTAGAGGAAGAATATATCTACTGAAGGCCATGAATGTGGTCCAAGAGAAGACCACCAGCAGAAAATCAAGGCTGAGATAGACAAAGATCTTACTAAGATAAGAGCACAGATGGAGAATCTTGAATTTAAAATGCAGTCGGAGTCAAAAGTGCATTGGGTGTATGAGTGGCCCATGAAGAAGAAGGTGAAGTGGCCAATTAAGAGATTGTTGGCCAGAGGAAAATGACAACTAATAAAGAGGTGGGCGAGGTATGTCAAAACCCTCAGTGAAACAGAGGAAGTGGTTCACATCTGTGAGCTAGAAACTGGGAAGAGACTTAGTGATGATGAGGAGAAGATATTGGAGAAGGGTCTCAGAATCTGCCAAGTGGGAAATGAAGAAAGTTTAGGTTGCCAGGTGGGAAATGGAGAGAGATCAGTTGATCTCATGTATTGCCAGGTGGGCAGAGAGGAAATCCCAGATTTCCAGGTGGGAAAGGGAGGAGAGATGAAATCAGAGGCGAGTTTAGATCAACAAGAAGAGATCATGGAGGAAGATCAGAAATAAATTCTGATCATTGGGGGAATTGATATATTCCTACAAGGTAGCCCAATTGAGGCCAGAGAATGTCTTGCCAATGCAAAAGTAGGAGAAGGAGATCCAACAGTGACTGTCATAGAAAAAGAAGAGGAGGAGCATACATTGATGTTTTCCCCAGCAGAAATAGAAGAGCATTCAACAGAATTGCTAAAAAATTTCAACCAGGGAGCTGAACGAGAGGTGAATGCAGTACTGGAGCCTGCAGAAGAAGAGGAAGAAGACACCATGGAATTTGTTGGTTTGTATGAATAATTCGAAGACCTAGAGAGAAGGGTGATAGTTCAAAGTCATCACATCCAACAGGTTATGTTGGAGACAGATGGAGGAGCATACCAGCCCAAGGAGCAGTTGGAGGAAGTTGGAGATATGATAGTAGAAGAACTCGTAGAAGCAAAGCTGTCAGAAGGAGAAACTGAGAAACAACTTAGTGATGGGATTGCAGAACTGAATTTTGCAGCAGGGTGGCAAGATAAGACCACAAGATATGGAGAAAATCGCAAGGGGGATCAAGTTTATCTACCCATTGACAAGGAGGGAGTGCAGCGGAGCAGACTGCATAAAGATAGCCATCCCACAGAGCAGCTGGAAGAGGTGATTGAGGATATAAGAAGGCTGATGTTGAGGTCAGCACAAGAATCTTTCAGCAGGAAGGAGATGGACAGAGGAGAGCCAACGATAGAAGTAGGGGAGCAACAGTAGCAAAACACTAGAGCAGGTGGAGAACTCCAAAGGAGAGTTTGGGATCTAGGAGGATTTCAACAAGGCTAGGAAGCTCATGAATTTTTCACAGTAGAGGAGTATGATGCAAGAACATCACTCTACCTCAACAACGCACTAGCTAGACAAAACATCAATGCACATTCAAGGAGGGGAGAGGCAACAACCCTCTCATTTTCCCCTCATTTTCAAATTTCAAATTGTAATTAAATGCAATTAAATGTTTGTAAGGCTGGAAGAGCCACACATATGCCTTTGAGCAGATAGGAGATGATGTCACCTTTAATGGCTAACAGGTTGATAAGATCTAGATCCGATTCAGAATAGATGGCCATTGAATGCAATTCGATGTAATTAATGAGAGTAGGTAGATGGAGGAAGAGCTCGAGGATCCCCTCTTTTGAAAAGGATCTTTGTATAAGAATTCATTATGTTAAAGAGGAGAGGAGAGAGAGTTGATACTTTGTTGTAGTCCAATCTTTTGTAAACATTGTAACAGACATTCATGTTAATACAAAAGTAACCATTTTTCCTGCATACGATGTTGTGTGTGTTTATGTGTATTTGGTGAATGTCATCTATGTGTTTGTTTTATGCTTTAGATGTATGTTAGATTCCATCTGCAGGGTATAGACATAATTTTTTATCTGTGAGTTTTTTTTATTATTTTAGTCTGGGTTCTTTGTGGCTTAATGCAAGGAGTGCATGACAGAGTGTTGAGGAATCTGTGAGCTAGTGCAAAGAGTGCACATCTAATTTCTGTGTTGAATTCAGGAAAGAACGTGCCAAGAGGGAACACCATAGGAATCATAAACTCAAGGGAGAAGCTTCAAGGTTATTGAATACCTTGGAGGAGAGACTGTGCAGAGAAAGGCACATATAGACAAAATTGTTGAGGATTCTATAGGGCTCTGCGAGGTGGGCATCGAGAAAGTGAAAGGAGTGCATAATAGGACTTTGTTTCGAGTTTCGTAAGAAGATAAGTGTCAAGGAGAGACACCCATGGAGTTACTAAATACTTTGTAAGATCAACAAAGAGTGCTTGAGTAGAAGCTTCCAAGAGGGTACAGGTTCCCTTCGTGGAAAAAGAGGAATAGAAATAGAGTTACTGAACACTCTGGAGGAAGACCTGTGTGAGGAGTGCACCAAGCCAACACTTAGATAAAGTGTTGAAATACAACCATCTGAAGGCTAGTCAACGCATAAGGAGTGTGGGTAGAGAGAACTTGTTTTCAAGTTCGTAAGCTCAGGAGGTTGAGGGTAGAACGTGCCAAGTGGGCACTAAGGAATATTTTGGAAGATGCATAAGGGATGATTCCCATAGGAGCTGAGCAAGTTCAAGAAGCTCAAAATATATAGTGCAAATTCACATGCAAAGAGGAAGTGAGCACTAGGGCTGAGGTTTGTTTTCATTTCCAAAGCTCAGGAGAGATAACATTTTCAAAAGCACAAACGAGACCCAAAGAAAATGGGTTAGAAGGAGGTAGATTGAAGGCCAAGAACTTCGAAATGCTTGAATTATTCCAAGTCAGGGAAGAAATCGAAAGATCATAAGGGACGATGCCAAGGTATTTGGAAAAGAGTCATTGAAAACTTGGAGAACGAAGGAGTTTTTTTTCCAAAGTCGTGAAATGAGAACCTCCAATTTGTGAGAAAGGATATCGGTCATTAGATTAGAGACAAATCAGAGTAGCACAAAGAGAAGAGAAGAAAAGATCTCAGTCTTTAGATCTAAGCACATGGACCAATAGTCGTTGGATCCCAGGGAAGGTGCACGAGGCCTAAACCATTTGAAAGTGCATAGGAGAGTGGACTTTGTGAAGTCCTGAAGTTTCGAAGTCATTAGAACTGTCCATCGTCAGGGTTGACAGGTGGCAGTAGATCCAGAAGTTTGAATATTCGAACTTCAGAAGATTTGCAAGGG
>JASDQU010439067.1:47390-71834 GCA_032191745.1 Picea mariana | reverse complement strand
TTTAACTCTTGCTTCTTCTATTCCAACACTTCTTATTTTTCCTTTCATCGGGCTTGATCTCTATCAATCCAAGGTTTTCCTATTAGCATGGTGAATAGGGCGTTGTCTTCAACAAATTTAATAATATCAAAGTCTTCTTCTATCAAAGTTCCACTGACAATCATAGGTATCTGAGCGAGCCTTCCACATAGGTTTACTATCTTTCCTTGGAATAAGCCTATTCCTCCTAGTGAAGGGATCATAGCAGGCCTTCCTATAGCTTCCTAGGTTCTCAATGTCATGATATTCATCTGTGTTTTCTCATCCAGAACACAGTCAATGTCGAAGTCTCCTATTATTTCTTCAATGCATTCCTTTTCTTTGAATATCTCTGATAAGTTGACATGTCAGTGATCATTCAGGGTGTCTTTCATCTGTAGCAATGTTTTCTATGATTCTTTGTGAGGTTCGTCCTTAGGTTCTGGATCTGCCTTAGGGTTTTATTGATTCATGTTCATTCTTTCAAGATTAGCAATCATTCTAGGGAAATCCAATACTTCATGGTCTAGAGCTTTACAACAAACACAACTAGTTCTTCCACCAAGGCATTCCTTAGCAAGATGTCCCAGCCTTCTGCAACTGTAACAAAGGGCTAATGCTCTCTTCCTTTTAAATGATCCCCATCTTCTTTTGTACTGTGCACTAGGATCATGGGAGCTAACCGACAACAAATTCTTTTTGGGATCTTGCATCCATTTGTTAGTCCAAACATTCTTTCTTTGCATAGGTATAACATATATTTCACTATTCTTATCATATCTACTCATATCAAATCTTCTTTCATCTATTAATGACCCAGCTTTCAATGTAGGACATACTCTATTAAACAGACCTAGATCCATATTCTAGAAACAAAAATTTCCACTTATCTTACTTCTATAGGGAAAAAAGCTTCCAGATCTTAAAACGTTTAACTATTCTTACCTTTATCAGAGCACAGATATTGCAGATCTTACCTCTTTTAGTCAGAAATTTCCACTTTTACCTTTCTTATATCACAACGCATTCAGATCTTACTTCTTTTCTTCAGATCTGACCTTCTCTCTTTAGCACAGAGCTTTACAGATAAAGTAGAATATTGTGCACTAGGGCACATATCTACGCACAAAACTTTCACAATTTCAGGATGAATCTTTGCACATAGCTTCCTCTTTCTCAGTTCCCAGCAATCATAGTTTCAGGTCCAGACAATGAAACCATTTGTTGGCACAGGGGCAGGCCTAGGGTTCAACTTTACAACAACGCACCAACAAAGCCCTAAATACCGACCCTTTCGAAAACACCTACGAAGCAGATGAAGTCTCACCCGAGATAGAGGTAGGGGTGGTTGCAAGACTTAGGTGTCTTCAACCTTATCTAGGACATAGATCTATGATTGTACTACTTAATAAATCACTTAGCACAGTCAATTCCTCACTATACATTCAATAACCACTTTGCTTATAAGACAAAACTTTGCAGTATTCACACTAATCTATGGTATTCAAGCACTTAGCATATACAACTGGATCAAAATGAGCATATCAATCACTAAACATGAATATCTAGATCAGATCTAACATTCTAACATATAATAAGCACCAAGCATGAATAGATCTATCTAAACATATCAGAGCATTTCACATATAATATGTAAATACATCAAGACAAAGAACAAAGCACATCACAAAGGGTTTACATGGTTCACCCCCACCCTGGGGCTACGTCCACCAACTCTTATTCTTTATTTTCTTCAGTCAATCAGTTACAAGAACAGAGCCTCAAATCCCTTACTCCACACAGGACAGAAGATCTGCACAGCTAGCTAGATCCTTCTTCCTTGCATTACAACACAAAGCCTTCTACAGTCTTTCACAGGGACTTGCACTAAACTCTACAAGTCTCACACAATATGCACAGAGCACCTGCAATCCTTTGATCACATAGATCTAGCACTAAACTGTTCCTTTAGCACTTAGCACACAGGCCTCTATCACATAGATCCACTACAACTTCTATCTAGCCTAGGAATCTATTTATATATTACAAAATAGGCCTAAACATGGGTGAAACCATGGGCCGACATCCCATTCCCGTTACATATTCCCAAAAACCCAAAAAGGGGGCCGAGATCCTGTGATCTCCGCTTCGACTTGTTCTCCTCCTTCGACAAGCTGTCGAAGTCCCAATATAGGTCAACATGACCAAGAAACTCCCAAAACTTGGTCAAGGGCCAACACTTGCCATTATGTTTTGCTTCTTTAAATTTGCTGAAGAAAAATTATAATGTTTCAAATAAAAAATCCCCCAGGCATAATGTTGAATATGAAGAAAGCAGTGGACTTACAGATGAAAACTATCTTCCTTTATGTTTTTCTTCCTTTGAATGGTTGAAAGCAAATCATGAGAGAAAAAAAGAAACAGGGAAGTTTGACTGCATTCACAGTGGCACTATTTTACATAAGGAAATTGTTATCAATAAGGAATACCAACAACACTCACATGCCTTAGGTGATCATGTAGTTGATTTCTTGAAAGGATATTCCAATTCGAAATTGTAATCTGTGCTTAACCATCGAATCAAAAAAGAAGGAGAAGTTGATCAAGAAATTGTTGTTAAAGGTTATTTCCCTTCTCCTGAAACTAACATAGATATTCAACAATATTTCAACAATATTTCCATAGAGCTCCTCTCTTATTTTTCCTCAGGCTTTTTTGTCCTAAAGATGGATCCTGTTGTGGATCCGAAACGTCGACAAGCTCTCAAAAGCACTGTCACTGTGGTTCTTCCGACATGCTCTGAACAAATCTCTCACCACAGAAACCTAATTGAACATGATAGTTGTTTTGTGCATATTTTAGAAGATCCATTTGTAGTCTTATTGGAGGAAGTAAGTAGTCCAAGTGATCCAGGTGGATATCGGTGGCCACCCGCCTTTTTCAACTAGCTCAAAACAATTTTTTGGCAATTTTGATAATTTACTATTTTTAGCAGGTTTTAACTTCCGGGGCCATTTTGAGGCCCTAAACGATGTTTTTTTGGGAAAATAGTTTTGATATACATAAGTTCCTTTGATATTGTGCCTAAAATGAATCTCCTCAATGATACCTTTCCAATGGGCTATCATACGACTAAAACGAAGATCGTATGGAAAAGTTACGACCCCGGGAAGTTGATGTACTAACTTACCCAAACGAGGCCCACATGACTTTTGGCGCTTAATATCCTAAGGTTAGGGTTTTTGGATGTCTAGGGTTTTTGGTATTCCTTCTTATTCTAAAAAGGCCTTCAGAGCCTCATTTTAATCATCTTCTTGTTAATGCGAGCAACTGTCACATCTCTTCTCAGAGATCAGATGCCACTATTCTAGCGAGTCTTTCACTCTGTATTTTTACGGTCTCTATACATGTATTTCATTAATAGAAATTGTGTATTACTGTATCTATGTGTTTATGGTTGCATCTTTGATATATTTATGTTATATTATTGGATATTCGCGATATGTATGTGCATTTCTTTATTATATCTTTGCTCTCATTTCGTGCCAAAAATAATCTGGATCAGTAGTATCAGAGCAGGATGCTCTTGGTCATTTTTTTTAGTGCATGTCCCCGAAGAGGTCCTAGTATAGAAATTTGGGTCTCTATCTTGTCTCTATTGAAGAAAATCACTCTCACACACCCAAGAAACCCTCCATGGCAGAAGAAAACAAAAACGATGAAGCAAATGATCCTATAAATTTGTTGCTTGAGCAAGCTCTCACCCGACAGAGGGACGAAATGATGGAGAATTTTTCCCACATCCTTCAATGCCTACCAATAGAATCAAGTGCATATTCATCAAGTGACCACTTTGGAGTCACCTCACCTTTTAAGGTATAGTTCAATTTTTATATTCCTATATTTGAAAGTTAGATAGATGTGGATTCCCTAGATAAATGGTTAAATTTGTTAGAAGATTATTTATCTGTTCACAATTTTTTCGGCAGAGAAAAGATCATATTCGCGCTCCTTAAGGCTCTCCCCCATGTGAACAATTGGTGGGAAACTTACTGGGAGAAAAGTTACATAGAGGAGTCTGGAATATATGGGGCTGAGCCCACTTGGGATTTTTTGTGGATGCAGTAAAGGAACAATATTACCCTGTTGGCAACTATGAGGACCAATACATGAGATGGACCACTGTTGGCCCTTGACCAAGTTTTGAGGATCCTTGGTCATGTTTGATCTATTTTTGGGACTTCGACAGGCTATCGAAGGAGGAGCACAAGACAAAACAGAGATCATGGGATCTCAACCCCTTTTTAGGGCCCTTTTTGGGTTTTGGGGCTATGTAACGGGTATGGGAATGTCAGACCATGGGTTTACCCATGCTTAGGCCTATTTTGTAATGTATAAATAGAAGACTAGGCGATGTAAGTAGCGACCGATGGCTGAATGCTAGTACTGGCTATGTGCAAGAATATGTGATTAAGACTTGCAGATCTAAGTGCAATTCATCTGTAGTGCTTTGTGTGCAGACTGTGTGAGGCTCTGTGCCTAGATCTACTTGGGAAAGGAGGATCTGGAAAAGTGTGTGCAGATCTCCTGTCCTATGGATAGGGGTGTTTTGATTCTTTGTGCCTATAAGATGCTTGACAGAGATAATAAAGAGAATAAGATTTGGTGGACGTAGCCCCAGGGTGGGGGTGAACCACGTATATCATGTGTTGTGAATGCTTTGTGCTTTATGGTTTCTCTCTTGTTTATATAATTGAATTCTCAGTGTGATGTTATATGATAGATGAATCTGATATGATAGTTTAGTGTTGAATAATGTGAATGACTACTAGAACTGATCTCTATGTGTGTGGTTCGTGCTTAAATCTATTGGATATGTGTGAATACTGCGTTGATCTATTGTTAGGGTTTAGCTGTGCTGTGAAATAAATATTAATACTAATGGAATGTAATAACTAAGTGCTCTGTTAAGGTGTTACAATCACAGATATGTGTCCCAACTAAGGTTGTAGACACTGGAGTCATGCAACCACCCCTGCCTCTACCTTGGGTGAGACTTCATCTTCTTTCCAGGTGTTGTTGAAAGGGTTGGTAGTTAGGGTTTTGTTGGTGTGATGTTGTAGCGTTGAACCCCAGGTTTTCCCCTGTGCCAACAAATGGTTCCATTCCTGAGACCTGAAACTGTGATTGCTGGGAACTGAGGAAGAAGAATCTTTGTGTGAAGATCTGACCTGAAACTGTGATTGATGGGAACCGAGGAAGAAGAATATCTGTGCGAAGATCTGACCCGAAACTTTGGAAGCTCTGTGTGTAGATCTGTTTCCCTGGTGCACAGTACTCTACTTGGATTGTGAAGCTCTGTGCTAATAAGAGAAGTCTGATCTGAAGAAAAGAGGTAAGATTCGAAGGATTTTGTGCTTTGATAGAGGTAAGGATAGTGAAAAGTTTTAGATTTGGAAGATTTGTGCTCTGCCAAAAGTAAGATAAGTGGAAATTTTTGTTTCAAGAATATGGATCTAGGAATGTTTGATAAATTTTGTCCTAGCCTGAAAACTAGGGCACAACTAGATGAAATAAAATTTGATATGAGTATATTTGATTAGAATAATGAAAGATATGTTATTCCTATGCATAGAAAGAATGTTTGGACTAAAAAATGGATAAAGGATCCTAGAAAGATTTTTTTGCAGGTTACCTACCATGATCCTAGTGCGCAGTATAGGAAAGTATGGGGATCATTTAAGAGAAAGAGAGGGTTAACTCTTTGTTACAATTGCAGAATACCGAGACATCTTGCTAAGGATTTCCCTAGTAGAATATCTAGTTGTATTTGTTGTAAAGCTATGGAACATGAATTTTTGGATTTCCCTAGAATGATTGCTAAGCTTGAAAGAATGAATATAGAACAAGTAGACCCTGAGAAATGTCAATAAACTGAGACCATGGAAGAACCCAAGAAGGAATCAGAGACGATACTATTACAGATGAAAGAAACACTGAATGAACATAGACATACTAATCTATCAGAGATCTTAAAAGAGAAAGAGAAAATAGAATTAAGAATAAGAGACTTCGACATTGACTATACTCTGGATGAAGAAACACAGGTGAATATCATGACAGAAAGAACTTGGGAAATTTTAGGAAAGCCTACTATGATTCCTTCATTGAGAGGAATAAGATTATTTAGAGGAAAGATGATAACCCTATGTGGAAGACTTACCCAGATATATAGGAGTGCTCATGGAACTTCAACATAAGAAGATTTTGAGGTTGTTAAATTTGTTGAGAATAGCGCCCCATTCACTATATTACTAGGAAAACCTTGGATTGAAAGGGATTAGGCCAGAAGGAAAGAAGAAGAAGTCTTAGAGCAGAAAAAACAATAATTAAAATATTTCATGACTAGGAGGATCACACACTTTATTGAAGAACAAGAGAACAAATAGAAGCTATTTAGAACCAAAAACTTGGATATCGAACTTGAAAGAAAACAAGAAGACTTATAGAAGACTGAAGCACCTACCCCTGATAGAGAAGAAGTATTTCCCTTGAATCCTAGGAAATAATCTCAACAATGCGAAGTTACTATGCCAAGAGGAGATAAGAATCAGAATGGAAAGAGGAATACCGAGACAAATCTCACTGGAAAGCAGGCTAGAAAACTAAGCAAGAAGGGATCAAATATTGAAAAGTTACAAACGGTTTCAGAGGGAACTTCGCAGAAGGAAAATTTACAAAACTGGAACTTTGTCGGGATATAAGAACAATGTCACATGGCACTTTGCCTTGGTGGAGAAATATAGTCATTGGGAACAGTATAACTGTTAGACCGATACCCCAAATGGTTAGAATGACATTTATATTCAAAAATTCTGTCATCAAACCATTGGAATTGCACCGTAATGGACCAAACTAAATTAATTAAGGTCTCTTGTCCATTGGAAAGATCCATTATGTTGTTGTTTACTTATTCCATTGACTATTGCACTGAGAACACTTTTGCGAATTGTATCAGAGAGAACACATTGCTACCGCACTATGATTAGTAAGATAGAAACCAGTTTTATTGTTTTTCTCACTCATTCATCCATTCGATCTAAGCGTGTATGTCGAATGAGCTCAACACCGCGAAGAAATTTGTTGAAGTTCTCATTGATCTCATGGCTGAGAAATTAATGTCTGGAAGTATTCAAGAATCATCAATGAAAGGAGTACAAGCCTCTTCATCGACCGCTTGTGGATCCAGACCATCCCGAGTCGTCATAGAAAAGAGAACCAAGCACAGAGATGACCTAGCAAAAGTGAAGCAAATTCTGACCATCTGACCCGACTACATCCCGCCTCTAGATGACATAGTGAGTTGTTATAGTGTGCCAAGATATTTTGAATACACCATGGTTACTACATACCTCCCGAAGGGGATATGTGCAATTCGAGCACAACAGGAAAAGATCACAACGTTGATGTTCAATGAATTCAACTTAGGAGACCGCAAGAACCATAGTATGCTTTCCCCGTATAAATACTTGACCAGGATGAAGGGGAAGAACTCGAAGATAATCCCCCATTCGTGGATGATGAATCTCGCGCAATCCACCCTGTTGAATGTAATGAAAATCCCACACTTTGGAAGTCACCAGGAATTTAATGCTCGTGTCAAGATCCTACTTTCATGTTACCATGGTGGCTAATTATGGCTAGACCATCGTATCACAGTTGATCCAACGTTGATCCATAGGATCACCGAATTAATTATGCAAGGAACTGACCTGCAGGACTTCTATCTAGGGAAAGCCATAGATTGCACATTAGCACAAAAGATCAAGGATACATACAATGATGTTGATAAGGGGATGTGAGGCTACAAGGTAGATTCCATCCAGAATGGCACAGTGCACATAGCATGCCAATTAATCACAGGAAATTTAGTAAGGAAGAACATACCCACATAGGTCACAGGCTTTGTCGTTGACGTCATAGGGAAATGTGTGGAAGGCGCACATATGAACTAGGCAAAGTACCTAGTTAATCAGTTGGAATTAGATTGTCACAAAGCATAGGATCAGGGCTACAAGTTCCACTTTAGCTAGCTCCTGATCCTCATCACGTTTATTTCTTGGGATATGTCAGAAGGTGCGAGCTTCCAGGACATTGAGTCATTCGAGCCATCTACTGTGAAGTTTGACATTCTTTGGTACTCAAGTGACATGGTAAAACAGTAGCAGTTGAAACACAGTATTTCACACATACTATCTTCAACTGAAGAGGGATATCGAAGCCAAGCCTCGCATGACTCCGAACACCCTGCAGCAGTTCTGACCCCTCATGAAGTTCCACGCAGATCGACACTTCATCTATATTACTGTGCGAGAAGACGAACATAAGGAGGAGATTCATTCATACTACAAGCTCACAGAAGAGTACCTCGAGGATATAAATAAGGACTAGTCAACAAACTTCCTTATCCCCGCTGACCCTATAGAGATATCTGATCATGAACTTGACAACCCAGAGGCCTCTCAGAAATAACATGACACACCTAAAACCAGCAGAAGGAAGAAGACCGAAGAAGTCCAAGACTTAAGTAGTGCCTTAGAAAATACTGCTTCAGTATCACCTAGCCGAGGGGGTGATGCCGAAGTAGAAGAGATAAATGGAAAAGACAATGAGAAGAAGCAAGGCGAAGTAACACTGCCTAGAGATGAAGCTGATCCCTTGAAGAAGAGGAAGGCTTCTCCCCCTAAAACCTCTTCCTGAAATAAATCCAGAGCCACCTTGACCAAGATGCATACTGTGCTCACTTGCTCATTGTTGATGACTTTGACTTCATCATCGCAGTTGTAAATGACACCTCGTAGGAAATCTTGCAGAAACAAGAAGCCAAGAAGGAGGAGATGTACAACATAATCGAGGTTGAAATCTGAGTGGTACAACAGGTCCTTCAGTCCAGTCACGTAGTGTCCACAATGCCCCTCCATTGAGAGAACCAGAGTTGGGATATGAGCTAGCCCAACTCCATCTACTAACTGATGTGACCGAAGCTTACCTTCGTCACGCACAAGAAGAAACTGAACAAGCCACCCAGGTCTTGAATAAAGTGCAAGAAGTACTCATAGAACAATGTCGACTTGTAGAGCAGGAGAAGGTTTCTCTCCAGACCAATTTTGAAGAGGAGAAAGCACAGATTCAGCAAGAAAAATAACAGTTGCTCGCAGAGCAACTCGCACTACAACAAATCCTTGTGATTAGCTCCTTTTTTAGCTCCCTTTTTTGCTTCTAATGGCTGTTTTAATGTATTTTATCCATTGTTTTGCTAAATTTGATGTTATTTATCGGGAGGGCGCTATTGATGGATCTATTTGCACCGGGTGCTAAACTAGGCACAGTTAGCGCCTACTTTAGCTCCTTATTTAGCTCCCAGTTTAGCTTCCACTTTAGCTCCCAATTTAGCTCCCTGTTTATCTCTCAGTTTAGCTCCCATTTTTGCTCCCATTTTCGCTCCCAGTTTAGCTTCCAGTTTAGCTTCCATTTTAGCTCCCTTTTTATCTTCCAAATTAGCTTCCTTTTTAGCTTCTATTTTGTCTTCCAATTTAACTCCCAATGTGCCTAAATAGTAATTTTGTTGAGATTTTTGGGGTTAAGTGAATAGGGGCTTTGGGGATTAGGTTATTTAGGGATTTTAGGTCTAGGGATTAAGGGTTCAGGGATTAGGGGTTACCATTTAAGGGATTAAGGGTTAAGGGATTAGGGGTTACCGTTTAAGGGATTAAGGGTTAAGGGATCAGGGGTTACAGTTTAAGGGATTAAGGGTCAATGGCTTATGGATTTGGGGCTTAGGGGTTAGGTAGTTTAATGATTAATTGATTAGGGATTATATATGTTCAAGGAATTAATTACATCCATCGACCCTACACATAATCATTGAGATCATCCACGTCTCATTTTCATCATCCGTCATTTCCATATGTAGAATCTTTGTGGAACTGATCTCTTGAAATGCCATGGAACTTCCAATACACCCATCACAAATATTGTCTTCCACCGACCCCTCACAATGAGTAGTGAATGGGGGAAACATTGAAATTTATTCATCTTGTGCATGTATGCATCGAAATTTGACATGGTTGGACTAGACACATGCGTTGATGGTATGGGAGGGTTTCAAGACTCAATGATGTCTGATGCCCCCACATAATCTTTGAGATCATCCATGTTTTCATCAAAATTCCTAATGAACATCTCATTGTCATCATTTGTCATTGCCATCTGTATAATCTTTGTTGGAACTTTATTGAAATGTCATGGAACTTCCAATTCACCCACCAAAAATGTCATGCATCGACCCCGCATAGTGAGCAGTGAATGGGGCCAATGTTGAAATTTCTTCAATATGTAACTGTATGCATCACAATTTGACATGGTTAGACTAGACACATGCCTTGATGGTATGGGAGGGTTTCAAGACTCAAGGATATATGATGTCCCCACATAACATTTGAGATCATCCACATTCGCATCAACGTTTAGCGTGCACATCTCATTGTCATCATTCGTCATTCCCTTCTATAGAATCGTTGTCAGAACTATATTGAAATTTGACATGGAACTTCCAATACACCCATCAAAAATTTCTTCCACCGAACCTGCACAGTGAGAAGTGAATGGGGCCAACATTGAAATTTTTTCAATCTGTTCCTGTATGCATTGAAATTCGACATGGTTATACTAGATAGTTTCCTTGATGGTATGGGAGGGTTTCAAGACTAATGTATGTTTGATGTCCCCGCATAATATTTGATATTGTCCATGTTTGCATCAATGTTCAATATAATGGATGTCTCATTGTAATCATTCATTATTTCCATCTATAGAATATTTTTCGGAACTCTCTTGAAATGTCATGGCACTTCCAATACACCCATCACCAATGTCATTTTTCATCGACCTCGCACAATGAGTAGTGAATGGGGCCAACATTGAAATTTCTTCAAATTGTGCATGTATGCATCGAAATTTGACATGGTTAGACTAGACACATGCCTTGATAGTATGGGAGGGTTTCAAGACTCAAGGATGTCTGATGTCCCTACATAATCTTTGATATCATCCATGTTTGCATCAACTTTCATAATGGATGTCTCATTGTCATCATTCATCGTTTCCATATGTAAAATCTTTGTTGGAACTCTCTTGATATGTCATTGAACTTCTAATTCATCCACCACAAATGTCATGCACTGACCCCACATGGTTATCAATGAATGGGGCCAACGTTGAAATTTCTTCAATATGTTCCTCTATGCATCAAAATTTGACATGGTTAGACTAGACACATGCCTTGACAATATGGGAAGGTTTCAATACTGAAGGATGTATGATGTCCCACATAATATTTGAGATCTTCCATGTTTGCATAACGTTCATAATGGATGTCTCATTGTCATCATTCATTTTTTCCATCTGTATAATATTTGTTTGAACTCTCTTCTAATTTCATGGAACTTCCAATTTAGCCACCACAAATGTCATGCAATGACCCCGCATAGTGAGCAGTGAATGGGGCCAACGTTGAAATTTATTCAATATGTGGTTGTATGTGTTGAAATTTGACATGGTTAGACTAGACACATGCCTTGATGGTATGGGAGGATTTCAAGACTCAAGGATGTATATTGATGTCCCCACCTAATATTTGAGATCATCCACATTTGCATCAACATTCATCATGCACGTCTCATTTTCATCATTCATCATTCCCTTCTATGGAATCGTTGTTTGAATTATCTTGAAATTTGACATGGAACTTTCAATACACCCATCACAAATTTCTTCCACTGAATCTGCACAGTGTGCAGTGAGTGGGGCCAACGTTGAAATTTTTTCAATCTGTGTCTGTATGCATCGAAATTCGACATGGTTAGATTAGAAACATGCCTTAACAGTATGGGAGGGTTTCAAGACTTAAGGATGTTTGATGTCCCCTCATAATATTTGAGATCGTCCATGTTTGCATCAACGTTCAATATAATGGATGTCTCATTGTCATCATTTGTCATTTCCATCTATAGAATCTTTGTCGAAATTCTCTTGAAATGTCATGGCACTTCCAATGCACCCATCACAAATGCCATCTTGCATCGACCTCACACAATGAGAAGTGAATGGGGCCAACGTTGAAATTTCTTCAAACTTGCTTGTATGCGTCGAAATTCGACATGGTTAGACTAGACACATGCCTTGACGATATGGGAGGGTTTTCAAGACTCAAGGAGGGTTTCAAAATTCCACATATTCATCAATGTTCATCATAAACGTCTCATTTTCAATGTTCATCATTCCCTTCTATAGAATCGTTGTCAAAACTATCTTGAAATTTGACATGGAATTCCAATACACCCATCACAAATGTCATGCATCGACCCCCCATAGTGAGTAGTGAATGGGGCCAACATTGAAATTTATTCAATATGTGCTTGTATGCGTTGAAATTTGACATGGTTAGATTAAACACATGCCTTGACGATATGGGAGGGTTTCGAGACTTAAGGATGTATATTGATGTCCCCACATAATCTCTGAGATCATCCACATTTGAATCAACGTTCATCATGCAAGTGTCATTGTCATCATTCATCATTCCCTTATATAGAATCGTTGTCAGAACTATCTTGAAATTTGACATGGAACTTCCAATATTACACCCATCACAAATGTCATGCATCGACCCCACATAGTTAGTAGTGAATGGGGCCAACATTGAAATTTATTCAATCTGTGCCTATATGTGTCAAAATTTGACATGGTTAGATTAGACACATGCCTTGACGATATGGGAGGGTTTCAATACTCAAGTATGTATGATTTCCCCACATAATCTTCGATATTGTTCATGTTTGGATTAACGTTCATTGTCATTATTCGTCAATCCCTTCTATAGAATATTTTTCATAACTCTCTTTAAATGTCTTGGAACTTCCAAAATGCCCATCACGAATGTCATCCACCAACCTCGCACAGTGAACAGTGAATGGGACCAATGTTGAATTTTCTTCAAAATGTGACTGTATGCATTGTAATTTTACATGTTTACACTAGGCGCATGCCTTGATGGTATGGGAGGTTTTTAAGACTTATGGACATATTTCTTTTCATCATTTCCATAATCATGGTTTTAATTTCCATCATCATCATATTCATCATGACCCGATTTTTCCATACATGCCAACAAAGATCAAACTTCACATACCCATATTTACAATGAAACCTAATGATTAATAATCCATTATTCTGTTAATTTGAGACATCCCAAAAGAATTTTATAGGCTCCAACATGCAAGTGGTTTAATTGTTAAAGGGTTAGATATTATATCGGGTGAAGGGATTAATGACATCAATCGACCCTACATGGTTACCAGTGAATGAGGCCAACATTGAAATTTCTCTACGCTGTGTCTGTATACGTCGAAATTTGACATGGTTATACTAGGAACATGTAGCTTGATGGTATGGGAGGGTTTCAAGACTCAATGATTTATGATGTCCCTACATAATATTCAATATCGTCCATGTTTCAAGGGGTTAGGGGTTATATGGTATAAAGGTTAAGGTATTATGTTTAGGTTTAGTGAAATATTTCAATTTGTTTTAAAATATAAATTAATGAATAAACTTTGGATACATTAATTATCATAATTGTCTGGATTTACAATGATTTACATATACAATATATTTAATTATATTTTTTAACAATTGCCAATAAATGACCACTAACCATGCTAACTCTTATATAAGTAATACTAATTTTTTTCCAACAATTCATAGAAAAGATTGAAAAATTTAAGGATATCCTTAAATTTTGGGCCATAAGAATCATTTTAAAAACGTCATTTATTGGATATCTCTTAATTTTGGGCCATATGTTCTTTCAAGTATTTAATATTATCATCATCCTCTTCTTGATCTGCATCATCTTTATCATCATTGAAATTTGACTGTAGACCATCTATATTGTTACCAGATGTATAATTTGTATCATCATTTTCTATACCATCCATATTGTTGTATTCCATAAAATCATCTAACTCTGGATTTTTGTCTTCTTGTGCCTAAACATAACCATCTTCAACATCATCATGGATGTTAATTTCTTCGATGTTCTCTAATCCATCTCTCTCATTTTGTTGGACATCATTGTTGTGCTCAATATCCACTAATGCATCGTTAAATACATGCCTTAATCTTGGATCATAATGTATGACAAATATCCATTTCGGGTCCAAAATATCTTCATAGAAAAATACCTGCACATGAACGACATACATATATTAGAAATATATTATAACACTTTTATTTATTAACAAACACATATATTATTGCAAAAAACTATGAATCAATAGATTAATGATCACTATTGCTTCTTATTTGAGTTAAAGAAATACTTTCTCACAATGAATTGGTAGAACATAAGGCTCCTTATCCTCCGGTAGGAACCTCGAGGAATCTATAGAAAACAATCCACTATGGGTATCATGTTTTCGTTTCCTCTCAAATGCTTCATACCATCTACACTTAAAGATACAACATTTAAAAGAGTGGTAATCCAAATCAATAATTTCTTGGATTTTTCCAACATATTGTAGATTCCCTTCAATAATATTCTTATCTTTTGAGCTTGCTCAACTGGATTGCTTGAAATCAACCATGATGCCACAATCAAAGGATCGTCTCTTTACATCTACACTTTCTACATGATAATTTCGTCCATATTCCCACATTTCAGGATATTTCCTCGCATGTGAAAGACCATTTATTTCAGTGAAAACAAATATAATGACGAATATTAAAATAGTTAATAGTGTCAAAATTGTAAGGAAACAATATTTTGTAAAATTCCAACTGTACCTTTCTTTCACATCCTCTACACATGTTGATTTCATCTTCTGTTATGTTTGAATCTATACACGACTCTTCTATTTGATTTTGAATTTGTTCAGTAACCCATTCTAGAGTGCAATCTTTGCCCCATTCCCCAAGAAGATCACTGGGAAGTGGAGTGTTCCTTGGGTTGGATCTCTTAAACTGTCTCCTTGCTTCTAACACTTCTTCTCTCTTTTTATCATACAAATCAATCCATTTGTTCATAAATCCTAGGTGGTACATAATTAACTTGTTGAGTATTGGAATTTCGTCTACACCTATTACATGTCAACATGTTTATTTCAAACTCTGAATGTTATTCAATTAATTTGACAAATAAATTACAAAGAAAATTAATGATTGCAAGGAAAACAACCACATTAATGATCATGAATTTACTTACTAATTTCTACTTGAACACCATTAGATTGTGTTTTTTCTCCATCAATAATATCTTATGCTCGTTCTTCATCCCAGAAGCATGGTCCATCTTCTAAATCCTAACCAAGGAATTCACATAGGAAGAAAAATGATTCATTCAATACATACCCTTCAACCATACAACCCTCTAGATGTGCCTTTTTTCAGACATATCTTTTTAGAGTTTCCATATACCTCTCAAACAAAAACATCCACCTCGTTGATATGGCACTCACCAATTCAATGTGATCGACTAGGTGTATAAGTAAATGGACTTGTAGGTCCATGAAACTTGTAGGGAGGTCCTTCTCAAATACACATACAATTTCTGCAATTTCCTTCTTCCATTTTGGTACTTCACATTCATGGATCTCCTTGGAGGTTATCCACCTATTATAAGAATAGTAAATTAGTATGAACCATTAGAGAAAACTTAAAACGGAATATAATATCTCTATGTCTCTCACACATGAACATTTCATACCACATAACTTGTAAAAGCTGACAATCGACTTATGGCATTCCTTAAGTCATTGGTAAGACATGAATCCCCCCTAATTGACAATGGCATGATATGCTATCAAACACATTCATCATAGGTCATTAGTAATTTTTCACACAACAAAATATCAAAATATATTTAGTACTAAATCAATGTTACTAGTAAAACTTAAATGATGATATATAATACCTTCAGAAAATTATGAAAATCTTATGTTTTAAATTGTGTGACATGTCCATCAACTGTAAAAGCTTTATCCAATGATGACTCATATCCAAAGGGGCTTCCACCACAATTATTTTGTCTTGTTCTGCATTATATAACATTGTATTTTACTTTGAAATCTATTATCTTAGAATAGGATTCTTGGACCAAACCAAACTATATTTCTCATCCCTAATCCTTATATGAATATTATATAAATTTCCACATAACATTGCCATTGTGCTAAATTCTCTCTTGCAAATCCCAAGAATACCAATACCAATACCATACCAATACCATACAAATACAATACCATACTATACCATACCAATACCAATACAATACCATACCATTGCATACCAATACCAATACCAATACCAATACCATAACATTGCATACCAATACCAATACCATTGCATGGTAATGGTATGTATTGGAAATGATATGCATACTAATTCCATACTAATACCAATACCATACCAATATCAATACCATACTATACCATGCCATACCAATACCAATCCCATACCATACCAATACCAATACCAATACCATACCAATCCATACCATTGCATACCAATACCAATACCATTGCATACCATTGCATGGAAATGGTATGCATTGGCAATGATATGCATACCAATACCATACCAATACCAACAACATACCATACCAATACCAATACCATTGCATACCATTGCATACCAATACCAATACCTTTGCATACCATTGCATGACAAAGGTATGCATTGGCAATGATGTGCATACCAATGCCATAACAATACCAATACCATACCAATACCAATACCATACCAATATCAATATTGGTATGGTATTGGTATGGAATTGGTATACCAATACCAAGTATTGGTCTACCATATCATTGCCAATATTGGTATGGTATATCATACCAATATTGGCAATGATATGCATACCAATACCATACCGTAATATGAGATAAAGTTCCACATAACATTTCCATTGTGCAAAATTCTCTCTTGCAAATCCCAAGAATACCAATATCAATACCATACCAATACCATGCCAATACAATACCATACCATTGCATACCAATAACAATGCCAATACCAATACCATAACATTTCATATCGATACCAATACCATACCAATATCAATACCATACTATACCATACCATACCAATTCCAATACCATACCATACCAATACCAATACCATACTAATATCAATACCATACAAATACCAATACCAATACCATACCAATCCATACCATTGCATACCAATACCAATTCCAATAACATTGCATACCATTGCATATCAATACCAATACCTTTGCATACCATTGTATGACAAAGGTATGCATTGGCAATGATGTGCATACCAATGCCATAACAATGCCAATACCATACCAATATCAATATTGGTATGGCATTGGTATACCAATGCCAAGTATTGGTCTACCATATCATTCCCAATATAGGTATGGTATACCATACCAATATTGGCAATGATATTCATACCAATACCATACCATAATATGAGATAAAGTTCCACATAACATTGCCATTGTGCTAAATTATCTCTTGCAAATCCCAAGAATACCAATACCAATACCATACCAATACCATACCATTGCATACCAATACCAATACCAATACCAATACCAATACCATAACATTGCATACCAATACCAATACCATTGCATGGTAATGTTATGCATTGGCAATGATCTTCATACCAATGCCATACCAATACCAATACCATACCAATATCAATACCATATTATACCATACCAATACCAATACCATACCATACCAATACCAATACCAATGCCATACTAATATCAATACCATACAAATACCAATACGATACCATACCAATAGAAATATCATACTATACCATGCCATACCAATACCAATACCAATCCCATACCATACCAATACCAATACCAATACCATACCAATCCATACCATTGCATACCAATACTAATACCATTGCATACCATTTCGTGGAAATGGTATGCATTGGCAATGATATGCATACCAATACCATACCAATACCAACAACATACCATACCAATACCAATACCAATACCTTTGCATACCATTGCATGAAAAAGGTATGCATTGGCAATGATGTGCATACCAATGCCATAACAATACCAATACCATACCAATACCAATATTGGTATGGTATTGGTATTGGTATGGCATTGGTATACCAATACCAAGTATTGGTCTACCATATCATTGCCAATATTGGTATGGTATACCATACCAATATTGGCAATGATATGCATACCAATACCATACCAATACCAATACCAATACCAATACAATACCATACAATACCAATACCAATACCATAGCCAAAAATGTCTGACAAAGTGATCTTGAAAATTGCCCTCATCTTCAGAAATTGCACTATGTCTCATTGACCAAAACCCTAGTGCTGGAAATACTCCAACAAATGGTTTTTTCGGTCGACAGAATGATAACGTAGGGGCCCCAATAGCTGAAAAATGGTGTTGTTAATCCAATGAAACTAACGATTCATTCATCTGAGTCTCGATTTGAGTTTTATCGTGAGTTTCAACTCGCCTCCTCAAGCCATTTAGAGACATGTGGTCAATTTGGTCCAGGGGCATAAAATCCAAACTAAGTAGCATAAAAGACTTCCTTAAGCTCGAAAAAGTCTGTTTGGCCAAGGCCCACATGACTACACTAGCCAAAATGACCCGACACAGTGTTCTTGAAAATTGACCTCCTCTTCAGAAATTGCACAATGCCTCATTGACCAAAACCCTAGTGTTGGAGATACTCCAACAAATGGTTTTTCGGTTGAAGGAATGATAGAGTAAGAGCCCCAATAGCTGAAACCTAGTGCTACAGATCCAATGCAACTGACGGTTCATGCATTCAAGTCTCAGTTTGAGTTTTATTGATAGTTGCAACTCACCTCCTCAGGCCATTCAAGGGTAGGTGGCCAATTTGGTCCAGGGGCATAAAATCCAAACCGAGTAGCATAATGGAGTTTCATAAGCTCCCACAAGTCTATTTGTCCAATTCCCATGCGACTAGACTAGCAAAATATGCTCGACACAGTGTTCTTGAAAATCGAACTCATCTTCAGAAATTGCACTATGCCTCGTTGAACAAAACCCTAGTGCCGAAGATACTTCAACAAATGGTTTTTCGGTTGATGGAATGAAAGTGTAGGGGCCCCACTAGCTGAAACCCAATGCTCTTAATCCAATGAAATTGACGGTTCATGCATACGAGTCCTGGTTTGATTTTTATCGAGAGTTGCAACTCGCTTCCTCAAGCCATTTAAGGTCATGTGGTCAATTTGGTCTGGGGGCATAAAATCCAAACAGAGTAGTATAACGAACTTCCATAAGCTTCTGCAAGTATATTTGGCCAATGACCATGTGAATACACTAACCAAAAAGACTCGACACAATGTTCTTGAAAATCGACCTCCTCTTCAGAAATTGCACTATGCCTCATTGACCAAAACCCTAGTGTTGGAGATACCCCAATAGTTGAAACCAGGTACTTTGGATCCAATACAACTGACAGTTCATGCATTCAAGTCCCAATTTGAGTTTTATCGATAGTTGCAGCTTGCCTCTTCAAGCCATTCAAGGACATGTGGCCAATTTGGTCCGAGGGCATAAAATCCAAATCGAGCAGCATAACAGAGTTTTGTAAGCTCCCACAAGTCTGTTTGGACAATTTCCATGAAACTGCACTAGCCAAAACTGTCGGCATAATGTTCTTGAAAATCGACCTCATCTTCAGAAATTGCACTATGGCTCATTGACCAAAACCGTAGTGCCAGAGATACTCCAACAAATGGTTTTCCGGTCAACGAAATGATAGCGTAGGGGCCTCACTAGCTGAAAAATGGTGCTCTTAATCTAATGCAATTGATGATTCATGCATCTGAGTCCCGGTTTGAGTTTCATCGTGAGTTTCAACTCGTCTCCTCAAGCCATTTAGAGACATGTAGTCAATTTGGTCCAAGGAATAAAATCCAAACTGAGTAGCATAACAAACTTCCTTAAGCTTCGACAAGTCTGTTTGGAAAATGCTCACATGACTACACTATCCAAAAAGACCTGGCACAGTGTTCTTGAAAATCGACCTCCTCTTCAGAAATTGCACAATGCCTTATTGACCAAAACCCTAGTGTGGAGATACTCCAACAAATGGTTTTCTGGTCGAAGGAATGATAGAGTAAGAGCCCCAATAGCTGAAACCTAGTGCTATGAATCCAATGCAACTGACGATTCATGCATCCGAGTCTCGGTTTGAGTTTTATTGATAGTTGCAACTTGCCTCCTCAGGCCATTCAAGGACATGTGGCCAATTTGGTCCAGGGGCATAAAATCCGAACCGAGCAGTATAATGGAGTTTTGTAAGATCCCACAAGTCTGTTTGGCCAATTCCCATGTGACTACACTAGCAAAAAATGCTTGACAAAGTGTTCTTGAAAATCAAACTCAACTTCAGAAATTGCACTATGCCTTGTTGACCAAAACCCTAGTGCCGAAAATACTACAACAAATGGTTTTTCGGTCGACGAAATGATAGCATAGGGGCCCCAATCGCTGAAACCCAATGCTCTTAATCCAATGCAACTGACAGTTCATGCATATGATTCCCGGTTTGATTTTTATCGAGAGATGCAACTTGCCTCCTCAAGACATTTAAGGACATGTCATCAATTTAGTCTGGGGGCATAAAATCCAAACATAGTAGCATAACGAACTTCCATAAGCTCCTGCAAGTCTATTTGGCCAAAGACCACGTGACTACATTAGCCAAAAATACCCAACACCATGTTCTTGAAAATTGACCTCCTCTTTAGAAATTGCACTATGCCTCATTGACCAAAACCCTAATGTTGGAGATACTCCAACAAATTATTTTTCGGTCGACAGAATGATAGGGTAGGAGCCCCAATAGTTGAAATCAAGTACTCCAGATCCAATGCAACTGACAGTTCATATATCTGAGTCATGGTTTGAGTTTTATTGATAGTTGCAACTCGCTTCCTCAAGCCATTTAAGGACATGTGTCCAATTTGGTATGAGGGCATAAAATCCAAATCGAGCAGCATAGCAGAGTTTCGTAAGCTCCCACAAGTTTATTTGGACAAGTTCCATGCAACTGCACTAGCCAAAAATGTCGGCATAGTGTTCTTGAAAATCAAACTCATCCTTAGAAATTGCACTATGCCTCATTGACGAAAACCCTAGTGTCGGAGATACTCCAACAAATGGATTTTTGGTTGACTGAATAATAGCGTAGGGGCCCACTAGCTGGAAAATGGTGCTCTTAATCCAATGCAACTAACGATTCATGCATCTGAGTCCTGCTTTGAGTTTTATCGCGAGTTTCAACTCGCCTCCTCAAGTCATTTAGAGACATGTGGTCAATTTGGTCCAGGGGCATAAAATCCAAACCGAGGAGCATAACAGACTTCCTTAAGCTCCGACAAGTCTATTTGGCCAAGGCCCACATGACTACTATAGCCAAAAAGACCCGACACAGTGTTATTGAAAATTGACCTCCTCTTTAGAAATTGCACAATGCCTCATTGACCAAAACCCTAGTGTTGGAGATACTCCAACAAATGGTTTTCCGGTCAAAAGAATGATAGAGTAAGAGCCCTAATAGCTGAAACCCAGTACTACGGATCCAATGCAACTGACGGTTTGTGCATCCGAGTCTCGGTTTGATTTTTATTGATATTTGCAACTCACCTCCTCATGCCATTCAAGGAAATGTGGCCAATTTGGTCTAGGGGCATAAAATCCAAACCAAGCATCATAATGGAGTCTCGTAAGCTCCCACAAGTCTGTTTGGCCAATTCCCATGCAACTACAGTAGCAAAAAATGATCGACAGAGTGTTCTTAAAAATCAAACTCATCTTCAAAAATTGCACTATGCCTCGCTGACCAAAACCCTAGTACCGAAGATACTACAACAAATGTTTTTTCGGTCGACAAAATGATAGAATAGGGGCCCCACTAGCTGAAACCCAGTTCTCTTAATCCAATGCAACTGACGGTTCATGCATATGAGTCCTGGTTTGATTTTTATAGAGAGTTGTAACTCGTCTCCTCAAGCCATTTAAAGACATGTGATCAATTTGGTCCGGGGGCATAAAATCCAAACATAGTAGCATAACGAAATTCCATAAGCTCCTACAAGTCTATTTGGCCAAGGACCACATGACTACACTAGCCAAAAAGACCCAACACAATGTTCTTGAAAATCGACCTCCTCTTTAGAAATTGCACTATACTTCATTGAACAAAACCCTAGTGTTGGAGATACTCCAACAAATTGTTTTTCGGTCGACGAAATGATAGGGTAGGAGACCCAATAGTTGAAACCAGGTACTCCAGATCTAATGCAACTGACGATTCACGCATTCGAGTCTTGGTGAATGAGCATGATGATCATAATGTCTTCTTAGAAGGATTATTAGCATGGTTAATGTAGCAATGGAACTTGAATTCTTAAACATTGGTCTTTGTATGGTTTTCACATCAATCTCTCCATTTGTTATGTGCTCAATCCATTTGAAAATTTGAGAAAAAGTCTTCAAGAATCACTCTTGCATGTATTAACCTTCTTCGATTTTCCAAGGACCTGCAAAACATAAGCACTTCCCTGCAATAAAACATGAGATCATGGAGAAGAGAGTTGTACAATCTATCTTCATCCAAGACATACACAAAAAAAAAAACATGTAGTTACTTATAAAACAAATCCAAAGAAAATAAATGAAACAAAATTCATTTTATACCTGTTCAATAGTGTTGGCCAACATATACTACGCAACAGTATTTCAATCATAACTTATTTGTTTCTCGTCTGATTTGAGTGATTCTAAAGACAAATAAAAGTACATTCATATTTCTATTTCCTTTAGAAACAGGTTTAGAAAATTCCATGTGATCATATGCCAAATATGCTCAGTAACACCCTGCATGACAAGGTGTTTTTCAAATTTCGGACAAGACCAATAGTCACGATTTTAGGAATAACTTTTTCATTTGATGACGGATTGATGTGATTCTAATTGGAGATGAAATTATATTCTTGTAGGTATCTCCAATATAAACAGGTTTTAATGAAAAGAGAAATTGATGAGTCAAATTTACCAATGAACAACTGGGACGACATATTTTTCAAAGTGCAGATTTATGACAAGTAGTCAGTGTTTTGGTCATAACTTCCTCATATGATATCAGAATTGAGTGATTCAAATTGCTTTGTAAACTAAATTCATAGGGGAATATACTAATGAAACAGGTTTTCAATATATATCCAACAAGGCATCCAAAAAGTGACTGTCCCATCTCTGTTCCTAAGCTGCCTTCTTGACATCCTGTTAGTATTTTGGCCATAACTTTTTAGTTTGATACCCAATATAAAAAATTCAAATTGGTTTGGAAACTAGATTCAAAGGAATACTTGGGATGTAAACATATTTTGAAAATAAATCCATTTGGTCTCCCAAAAATGGACTGTACCAACTGTATTTTAGTAAACATTTCAAGCCAAAATGCCACAAAAATCCAATAAATGAAATATGGCTCTCAAAAAGTGATCGGAATAGCTGTGAATATTTTTAATGATACAAATGTCAATGGAATGCATGCCCATACCAAATATTTCAAGCACTGAGTACCTATATTGACTTACACAATGTGTTGCAACAACTGCTAAAACTTAAAAAAATGATGATTTTTGAAAAAAAGTCCATGAGATCAAGGCTAGAAGTGATTGAATAATGATCTCTTGAAGGTGTCTCATTTTTATTTCTAAACTAGGCTACTAATTCTTAGAACTAAACTAATCAATATAAGTGGTAAATGTAGGAAATTTGTGCAAGTAAGAATTGTAAGTATACTGCACTACTTTATTATGGTTAGGGTGCGAGGTGGGTTGAACAGGAAGTTTTGTAAGGCATGGAGGAGCTTGATGAAAAGTTAAGTATGGAAAGTATAGATGATTGGTTTGTGTGGACGACCTTAATGGTAAAATAGGATGTTGTTGAAGATCTTGTGGAAAACACGGAGGATTGGTGGTTGCCGCAACATGAGGGAAAGTAGCCATGGGATCATAAGATGGGCCATGCCAACCTTGTGGACAAGGTAGGTAGGAGTGAGATTGGGGTTGCCACAGTTGCCATGGTGTATGAGTATTCAATGATTTCTTGTGAGAGTAAGGAAATGGAGGGACAGAGTTTTGAATCATACATGTAGGCCATGGTTGTTGTGGTGAAATTGCTGCAACTCCTCGATCTCTTTGATATATTGCTTTTATCTTGGGTAAGGAGGGGCAACAATCTGTTGAATGACTCAAGTCACATATGCC